>SNQJ01S0023880.1:45034-72383 GCA_010110895.2 Picea sitchensis | reverse complement strand
AGAGTATGCCACATCAACACCAATTAGTCATGCATATGGGGAAAGCCATGTGAATACCTTCAAGAAGATTATAGAGGGTCCAAAACCTTATCAAAATTTAGGGTTGAGGAATTAAAAACCCTAACCCTATATTAATATGGATATATGTTAATTACCATGCACTAGGCAGAGAAACTGTTTCTTATTTAGCATTGTATTTGTTCCATAGTTGAGAATAACACTGAGGAGTTGTATTTTGAGAGCCTAATGGAGGAGGAGAGATATTATAGCAATAATACAAGCCATAATGTCAAGGGAAACTCCACAGTGAGTAACTCTTTCTTTGTACTTTCATTTGAAGAAATAAGAGTGGAGTGGCCTCACCTTCTAGTTAGGTTTTCTCCCTTATTGGGATTCCCACTATATATCTTTGTGTTTATTTGTGGATGGTGTGTGAGTATTTTTTTTTTCTCTATTTTTTTTCATTTCAACTATTTCATACATTTAAGAAGAAAACCAATAATTAAATAATATGAGATATAAAGGAAATTAACCTTCACAATAGATATTTCAATATTTTATTATATATGTCTTGATGAATTGTTCCAATGTAATATTCATGATAGTTTATAGATCATATCAGTGTCAGAGAAATTTTTCTTGGGGATTGTTTGGAAATTCATAGGTATCCAGGAATTATTTTAAGAAGAAATCCATAGAACCCCAACCATGATCGACAAGTATGTTCATAACAATCCTCAAGATATAAGAGAGGAGATACTCATGAGGTTGGAATATCTATAAATATGTCCCTCCTCATGGCGACTCTCGCAAGTAAGATCAAACCATTTAGAGAAGTTGAAGGATTGAACTCAAATATCATATTGGATGGGAAAATGGGTGATAATAAATACCTAAAAAAGAAGTAGTGAAAATAAAATGAGAAACAAAAGTCGAGTTCCAGTTCCATAAAAACATCACAACCCTTGCTCAATATGGAAGGAAAATTGGTAATAAATGCGTACCAAAGTGATATTGATGTGTTAAAATTTAATCATTTGTTGCAACATGATGTAGGAGCATCTCTCCCAAGCCAGTCATGTGCTAGCCAGCCAACCCACTCAGCACATGCATTCAATGAGGAAGAGAGGCGCAACCCTCTCATATTTAAATTTTGAATTTGAATCAAGCACATTTAATGTTTGTAAGGTTGTTAGAGCCAAAAGGCCATGCCTATATGCAGGATTTAGATGTAGATAACCTTTAATGGTTGTAAGGCTGAGATCTAGCTCTGATCTAAACTAGACAACCCATTCAATTGTAGAGTTAATGTAATTGAATAAGGTAGGTGAGATGGAGGGAAGAGCTCAAAGAGCCCCCTCATGTTAAATATCTTTTTGATCTCTTTTGAAAAAAAAAGGGAAAGTAGCGTAGAGAGATAGAAGAGATCTATGTGAGTTGAGATGAGAGAGGAAAGAGCCGAGACTCTGTAAAAAGTCTGAGCTCAAGAACACTTTGTAAATGAGGCATTCTACATTAATAAAAACAACAGTTTTTCCTGCACGTCATTCTGTGTTGTGTGAATGCTTTTATGTGTTATTTATATGTTGTGATTGTGTGTTGGTGTGCATTTGCAGGGACATATAGGTAATGCTATCTGTTGAGTATTTTGATTTCAGGTTTGGGGTTATTTGTGGTCTCATGCCAAGACGACGTGACAGAACACTGCGGGTTTTGAGAGCCAGTGCATAGAGTGCATTTCCAATTCTGTGAAATTTGGACAAAGATGGGCCAGGAGGGTGCACCAGCTGAAGTCTTAAACTCAAGGAAAGATCGCAAGGTTATTGAAAACCTTGGAGAGAGGATTATACAAAGGAAGTTCATAGAAGAAGACCAAATCTCTGAGGAGTTCTGTAGAGCTCTGCCAGGAGGGAATTGAGCAGATGCACAGGTTGCATTGAGGAAGAACTCCATTGTGAGTTCAAGGAGAGATCAGAATCATTGAGGATTCTGGAAGCTTTGTCAGGAGGGCATTGAGCAGGTGCTAGAGTGCACAATAGAACTCTGGTTTGAGTTCAGAAAAGGGACAGGTTTACTAAGGGGAAACTCTGCCAGGAGGGAATTGAGTTGGTGTGCAGAGAAAACACAGGAAAGAACTCCTTTGAGTTCTGGAACAGAGAAGAGTCTAGAAGAGGATATTCAGAGGGTTGTTGAATAACCTATAGACTCAGCAAGGAGTTGTTTGAGAAATTTATTGCCAAGAGGGCATCATATTCTCCATCTGTGGTAGAAGAAAGGGTTAAGCCCCTTAGAGGTCTGAGTAGCAGACAAGCTCAGGAGGGATAGTGCCTTTGAGCATAGAGAAATAGCTGCAAGGAGTGCAGAGGCTGAAGAATCCTTCAAGGATTCAAGAGGAAAAGCTTAGAAGGGAGATTTCTTTCATGCACAGGCCATAAGCCGAGAGGTTACAGAGGCTGAAAGAAGACCCTTGGAGGGTTTGAGACTGAGGAAGATCTACAGGGAAAGTGTTTTCAAAGAACATGGATAGAAACCAAAGTCACAAGCTTCATAACAGGAAAAGGTTGAGGCCTTTGATACTTTGGAAATATTCAAAGGATCTGGAAGAAACAGGAGCGCACAGGAGGGAAGCACAGTTACCATTGGATCAGGACGAGGAAAAGATTTGGACCATTGAATTTTCATGTCCAGGTAGTAGCAGGAGGACGCATGGGAGAAAAAGATCTGGGCCATAGGATCTATCTCAAATAGTCGATAACCATCAGATCTATCAGAAGGATCATGAGGTTTAAATCCTCACAAGTAGAGGAGAGGACCCGAAAAATTCCTAAATCGATAGACGCATTGGGATTTCAGGTTTCAGAATTTCAGAGGTTTTGAAGATAGCAGACTGGGAGACTATAGGTCATCGGTCACGAAATCTCAAAGACATTGGGACCATCCATCTGAGGAGGACACATGTCATGAGATCCTCACATCTTGGGGATTTGAACATTTGGAGGTGAAGGAGCAGAGGATTTGCAATGGGGTCGCGAAGTCCTGAAACACGAAAACCCGAAACAATGAAAGAATAAAGAGGACGTCAGTATTTCAGATACCAAAAAGTCTAAGGAGAAAGGACCAACAGTCTTGCATTGGAAAATCCTAAAACACGAAAGCCTGAAACACGAAAGCCTGAAAGTTACGAAGAAATAGCACGGGATGCGGAGAACTGGTGTACTCGCCAGTCGTTTCAGAATATTGGGATTCGACATTTCAGAAGTCCTGATGACAAGGAGCCAGGGGCCATTGTATTGAAAAACCCTGAAATTACAAAACCTGAAATATCATTGAAGTAGCATTTCAACACTTCGGGGATCAAGGTTTCAGCATTCCCATTGACAAGAGACCGAGACATTTCACGGTGAAAACTCCGAAGTCGCGAAACGCGACTTGCCTTTGTAGCAGAAATTTCGGCATTTCGGCATATCGGGGTTTCGGATACCAGGAAGTCGAAGAAACAACATTTTTCATAGAGGATTCATGAAATCATGAATCCCGAAGTCCTGAAAAGGTGCATACAGGTGAGGTTTCGGGAAAAATCCCTGAAAGGAGCATTTTTAGTTCATTGGCTACCAAAAGATGCAGGGGTAAGAGTTCAGAACTCTTGACCAATGAAATATTAAAAGGATTTGAGTTGTTGGATCAAGGAGGCTCACAACCGTTGATCTTGCTTAGGAGAGGGAGGATCAGAGTTTCAGGATTTCAGTACTTCGGTATTTCAGATACCAAAAGTACCAAAGGACAAATAATTGTTGCACCGGGATTCACAAAGTTCTGAAATGCAAATTCCCAAAAGCATAGAAGGAATATTGTGAGTCAAAAAGATAGGGACAAAGATTTCGACAATTCGACATTTCAGGTTTTGGAGGTTGTAGAGACAGGAAACTCGACAACAGAAATCGTGATATCGCGAAACCCGAAATCTCGATTCGAAAAAGGGCGCGATCATATTATTGGTCAGGATATTTGGGTTGATGCCTTGTATTTTATCATGTGGGAATACCTATAAGTACCTGTGGAAAACACGGTGGTGTGTGTGTGGGATTCCCTGTGGAGGAATCAAAGAGTCAATCAGACTCAGGGGTAGATTTAGAACGATCCTGAGTGGATCTCGGTCGAGGGTCGGGGGTCTGCATCACAACAACTATAATTTTATTCTAGTGTTCACCATATATGTTATATCCTTAAATTGTTAAAAAATAAAGTCCAAGTTGAATTTAGAAATAAATTTCCATTTATGGAAAATCCAAATTTAGAATTTTGGAATATGTAATTATTACTTTTATGACTGTTGGGAAAATTTTTGACTTTCCCAATTTTCCTCTTCTCATGGACACATGTATGAGACAAAATTTAAAATAAATTAAATACTGGAAGAAAAATGGAACAACGAGGTTAAAAATAGTTGACTATGAATCCATGAGTGGGGAACAAGTTTGACTTAACTCAGAGTTTATTTTTACAAGTGTCAGAAGTTGACTTTTGTCACTGGAAGCTCCTAAAATTAAGGGATTTGTAAAGATGCGAATTTCCCCAAGGAGGGAAAGGAATGGAAAGTCCTAGGAACAAGATAAATACAACATATGTGGGAAGGAAGACGTTGCTTAGTATGTTGGGGAATGAGAATTCTTTTGTTGTTATCAACACATCTGGTGTGAGGAAAAACATTTTATGAACTCTTAAAGGTGACAATGGCTAAGGAGAGTGACTCAATTTTCCTTTATGGAGTCATGTTCAGCTAAGGGGGTCATCAGGACAAGTGATTGCGGTTGTTTTTTTTCTCCGATTGGGTGGAACGTGGTCATTCCATTTGTTTCCTAGCATCAATATTCAAATATGTATATTATCTATGTACTTTTATTGTTGATGTTATATGGTTGATTCTATGTTTTAGATTCCATATATATAAATCATAATATGTTTAAGTGGACTATGTAGCCGTGTTAGATTTTTGGCTTGCCACTGTGTAAGCGTACCTATAGTGACATTTTTCTAAAGTGTTATAATTTAGTACACACACACACACACACACACACACACACACACACACATATATATATATATATATATTTGTGTGTGTGTGTGTGTGTGTGTGTATAAATATAAAAATGTGTATATGTGCCTATTGGTAATGATAGAGTTATTTATTTGATGGTTGTTCATTTATAGTACAAAATCAATAAACTTCAGAAAGAAACAAGTATAAATAGAATGTATTGAAATTTATACTATTATGTTGAGTATAGGTGGAAAATAATAAAAGTCCCAAATACATTATTTTTATCTATTAACACATAAAGATATTTCATACAATACATCTCAAGATGTTTGAAAAAATACATTTATTACAATCAATAGGTCACTGACAAAATAGTACATATGGGGTTTCCATAGAGCCATGAACTCCATAACTAGTTTAAACAAATTTTTAAAAGAGTCTACATAAAACTGTCTGTAACTGAAGTGAATGCGCGCATGGACCGATGGAAGGAAAAAACATGGAACCCAAATACCTTTATTGGAAGGATGCTTTTTTCACCAAGTACACTGTTATTTCCAACCTGCAAGAGAGGAATACGAAGGTGCTAGTATCTTTACTACTGTTCAAGTCATTCAAGAAGGAGATAAATAAAATAATTCAAAGGCGTAACTTATCTTGGATCTCGATGAGTATCAGATCGTCTTCAATTTCCCTTGCGAAGTAGTCAATCCACGATTTAGGAGGAGGAGTTGATTCGTAACCATTTGATTGGCTCCCTCTCAAATGAAAAGGGAACCATCATCAAATTATATCCATTAGAAATTATTCACTTGTGAAATTTAAGAAAGAAAACAAACATTTAATCAAGTTTTGTTTCTCGGTCATCCCGGTACATGTCTCTACATTAGAAAATACAGATAACAGATACAAAAGAAAGTACAAGATGTAATCAAGTGAAGAAATGTTTAACGAATAATTTAATTGAGAGGTATCAATATAAATATATTTTCTTACAGAGGCTAGAACAATACAATATGTTCATCGAAATGGTCTATTTTTGCAGAACAAATCATCGAAACAAATTTACCAAAAAAATCTGTACAGAGGACCAAAAGAATAGAAGGAATTTACTGTGATGAAGTTAACAATTAAAAGAGATATACCTTTTATTTTTGTAATACACAAATGAAAAATATGACAAGGATAATGATCACAATAAAGAAATCATTAAATCAAAAGTGTTTACAGAGATGAAAGGATGCTATTTAGGGGCATACAATTACTGTAAGAACATAATTTGTATGTTAAAGTCTAATAATGGAAAACGTGCTTGAACCATGCTAAAACCCTTGTATCATGTAAACAATCGAAGATGTTGTGAATGAGTACGAGTATAGGGTAAAACAATAAATAAATGAGAGGATCATTTTATTTCAGAGCTGTTGAATGAAAGTGATTCCTAAATTCTGCAGACGAAGATCTCATTATACTAGATGAGCCATCAAGTGAAGGCCACTGTCGAGATGACTGTAATTTTTTAAGAGAGATAATCATTAAACCTTATCAGAGACAAAGAATGAGTTTCTCAAACGGGTTCTGATATAAGGAGTTAAATATTCATTGATACCTACAGGGAAAATTTGAAATCTTTAAAAAAGGAAAAAACATGTTCAACTTACCTTTACAAATATACAGAGTTTGAATTTAATATTGACCACACAAGGAATTAAAGTATCAAGACTATAAAAAAAATTTGTATATACTTGTGAAAATATTCGTAGGTTACAACCAAGTATTGGAATGGAAGGAATAACACCATAACTATTTTCCAGGAAATGATTTCTTCCAATGTCTACATTTACCAATTGTCAATGTTGACGGTTAGGTTTCATAGAACCTTCCGGAAAAAGGTCGCGGAGTGTAACAACCATTTTTTTAGTGATTATGGCCATGGGCTTAGACTAGGGAAATGTGTTACACATGTTGGATTATTGAGAGGGGGGGTGGATCAATAATAATGTAATTATAATCCTTTTTCTTCAAATGTTATATCAATGTAGAATTATTATCCAATAATGAGCAATAAGAAATAAACAATCACACACATACACAGTACACTAGTGTTTTATGTGGAAACCCAAATCAGAAGAAAAACACAAAATGTTTTTTCTTATATGTCTTTAAGAATTACATTCATTGGAAGCACCAACTTCCTTTGTTTTCTATCTGCAACTGGAAGGAGGCTCCAACCCCCTAATTTCTCAAGCTACAACATGATGGAAGCTCCAACTCCCCAATTCTCTAGCTACAACCAGAAAGAGGCTACAACCCCCTATGTTCTTTGGCTACAACTAGAAGTTTTCTACAACCACTTGTCCTTTCCCCGTCATACCACCCTGAAGTAGAAGTAGAATGATGGAACCACTATCACACTATGACTGTGAGATATACCATTGTAAACCTATACCAATAAATTTGTACCATGCATCAACCTGTAACTCAACCTGTAATCAACCTGTACCATAAAAAAGTGCATCAACCATGCACCAACCTATACCAAACAACATGTAATCAACCTGTACCATAAACAAGTGAATCAACCATGCAACAACCTGTACCAAACAACCTGTAATGAACATGTACCATAAACAAATGCATCCAACCATGTACCAATTATGTACCAATCATGTGTCAACTACTCATCAATATGTAGCAACATCATCAACTACACACCTCATGTATGTGCCAATGCATCAACTACTTGTCTCAACCATGTACTCAACATGTACCTCAACCAAAATCCCTCATCAATTTCATCATCCAAATCTGATTTGTAGCTCTGTAATAGACCTGGTGTATACTATGAGATTCCTACAAACATTCCTTAACTTTAACAACAAGAGACTAGCATTTTCATCAAACTTTTATTTAGTCTCACATGCCTAGTTTTGGATTAGTCAACAACCCTAACTTGAAGTAATTGTAAATTTGAACTTGTAATGTAAAAAGGTCTAAAACCGATACACAATTTTATTTAGTGTGTTTTGTGAAACTCCTCCAGGTTTCACTCCTTGGAACCTCTCATAAAATGATTTATAGCAAAAATGGCATACCTTGCTCAATTTTTTCTTATTTTAGAGAGAGACCTTGTAGAGCGTTCCCCACAAAAAATTTTCACTGAATTGATCTGAAAATGTTAAACATAATACAACAAAATGTACCCTAACCAACACATTTTGTCTCACTGAATTTAAATATGTTATGAAGAAGTTATGACGTTTTTACCCGAAACACCTCTTTTTGACTAGTTTCAGGACTAGCCAATTAAGATGGGTTCTCTTACTCCGCAAAGCGTCTTCCGATGAGGGATTTCACCATAAGGGGACCAATTTGGAGTTCATCCATATTTACATCTTATAAACCATGAAAAAACAATAATGAGTCATATTTACATCAAACAATCTTGGGTCCATTACCCAAACCTTTGTGCTACGTGGCTTTCTTCAAGGGTTGACATCAATAACAACCAACCTTAATCAACAACACATTATTTTGGTCACCTCAGTGATCAAATGAAAACATGTGTTCATGTTCCCTAAAAATATTAAAAGAGAATTTCTCCATGAGAAAAGTGGTTTCCTTTTCCTCTTTAAAAAACCATAACAAGGAAGATTGTTGCACCTTGTTGTATGAATGGAGTGTGATGATGCCTAATCATTGCACTCTACACTGAAACTGGACTATGACGTCATTGCAGGCTTCATGTACATAGGGTGAGATGATTCTTAAAGCATAGGAAAATTCCAAATGCGTGAATTTTCTAGAAGATGAGGTGGCCTCCGATCGGTTTGGATCTTACTCGCTTCTTTGATTTAGTGGGATCGTCCTAATCTCCAAATCCATATCTATTTCACACTATATAAAGAGAGATATCCAATGGAAAAGGATAAGGATGCATAGGCTCAGGTTTGCATGAAGAGTTCTTCTATAGATTATGCTTGAGAGCTTTGCTTTAGTTCTCCAAGTCAAATTATGGATCTTCTTCATCAAAGGCATTTATGAAAAGGTGTGTGTGTTGGAGAAAAGAGTCATTGAAAGGGGACCTTTCAACATTAAGGCATGGGTTGTATTCTCCACTTTCCATTTAATATAATGCTTCCCTATAAAAGTATCTCAACTTTTATTATATAACATCTTGATCTTATACATAGATTTCATTGGAATATATATATATATTTGTATTCTCTCTCTTTTTTGGTTTGTGTTTCTTAAAATAGGTTCACCATCTCGCAAAATCAAAGAAGGAGCTACAAGGATGACACACGCAAGGATCAAGTGTTGTTTAAAAGGTAGGTCACTTATGCATATTTAAACTAGTTTATATGACAATGAAGTTTAAGGTGAAGTCTGTATTCTGTCTTGTTTTGTTCTAGTTTCTTGTGGAAGTTAGGGAGATCTGTTTGTGTCCTCCCTTATGGATTATTCTGATAACAAAATTGGCGACCATACTAGGGATAAGACCTTTTTTTTGGTTTTTTTCTTCTTATTTTCTTTTATCCTGCTTTATTTTGGTTAATTTCATTCTCTGAGTCTATGGGTGATCCATATTGATTCCCTCGATTTGAAAGTTCAATGAGAGTTTTTGTCTTTCTTCCAATTTTTCTTTATTTTCAGAGATCGTCGCACTATACCCTATTGATAGCCTGCGACGATCCTTTGATGTCACTCTCTACTACTGTAGATGAGTGTGATGACATCACATTGTACCATATTGATAGCCTGCTCGATCCTAGATCGTCGCATTGTCCTCCTCTACAACATGCAACGATTCCTGTAGGAAATGTTGGGTGATAGCCCTTTTTATTTTCTCTACCCAGTTTTGACTCTACTTCCTAGGATGAACTTCTGACACTAGTGAATGATTTATTTATAACTTTTAAGCTTACATTTGATTTATTTTCGAAAATTGAGAGTCTTCTTTGTAAACTTTGCAAGTTTTTCTATTGTTTCTTGTCACAAGGATATAATCTTGAGATATTAGTATTAAGTTCTTGTTTGACAAATATTCCTTGATTGATTTGGAGATTTGGAATGTTTTTACTTTCTGGATTGTTAATTGATTGGGAGACAATTTTTGTTTGTGTTTGACAAAATGTTTTCTTATCAATTCATTTTTGTCTACATTGTGATTTTGATTTGGGAATAGCGTTGAGAATGTTATATTTTATTGGATTATGATTTATTTTCTTCATTATGAATTTGATCTGACTTGAGAAATAAAGAACCAAAGTCATTCTTCTTTTTAGTAGTCTTTTACAAGAAAATTGTCACATTCAAAATATTTGTAAAAGGAAAAAAATTGAAAATTTTGTAGTTTTTGATTATTTGGAATCCTTTTCATTTAAAATTGAGAAATTGTGTTTTGTAGCTTGGTATTCCAAAAAGAGACACCTTCTCCCTATTGTAATTAGAGTTCATTGAATTAAACGATTTCATAATCATCTATTCTCGCATTTTATTGGGTCAAGGTCAAATACATCATTAGTTTCATTTTCGTTTCCCTTTTGACTAAGCAACAACCTTTAAAATACAACATAATTTTAAAATTTATTAGAAAAAAATATTTTCTATAGCTTCTTTACACCAACTATAATAGGATAACTCTTTGGAATAGGTTGTAAGGCACACTCTCCAAAGCATAAAAAAAACAATAGTATCTTGTGATWGGGATAGTTCAAATCCACTTGCTACATTTTTTCCTGGGAAGCCCTTCTAACAAAAGGGTTAATCACGAGGTCGCATTAGGACTRGAAGAGTTACTCAACCTATTTTKTTGGTCTTAGTGTAGATATTACGCATATTATTGGGGGTCACTTGAGAATAAAATCCTCTCGGGACCTTCTCGACTTGATTTCCGGCTTAGATACCYTACCTTTGCACGTGGATCAGACTATCCATTGTTTCCCCAAGAATCATTGTCATAATTGGTAACTTTAGTGGCCTCTCTATTTAGGGTATTTACACGAGGTGACTATGGAGGATCAATTTTTCACGGTACCTGGAATCGATGTTGGCCAAACTCACTTGGGCTCCTTGGAGGGTATACCCATGATTATGTGCGGGAGTCTGCACCAGGGTGTAAGTCCATTAAGGAGGTCATCAACGTAACTTTTACACATGCTTTATTCCAGCCCCTTCTTGTCTTGATTTCACGACATTGGATTTCATCACCAACTAGTGACTTTGAAATAGGAATGTTTGTTTGTGTGTTTGATTTTTATATTGTATTAGTGAGTGTTATTTGTTTCTCTAGTTGACCATAGATTTGTTTCATTCTTTGTTTGCTGCAGCCGACATCGGCCCTCGCCATTCACATGGGATGAAAGGGATACCTCTGGAATATTCATAAGATTACATTCCTTTTCTTCCTAACTCACTATAGGGTTCTCCTGAAGGAGCAATCGATAATGACATAGTGTCTGAGATTGGAAGTTATACTCCATTGCAAGAGTCAATTCTTCCCGTAAATATGTTATTGAGTGTTGTACAAGATCCACATTTTCTCCAGATAAATTAATTGAGGGATGTTGTTGTTCAAGAGTATATTAGAATACCTACTGGACCTCATGCAGAGTATGGTGTAGATGACCCATTTTTTCAAAGTTATTCGTTTAGAACTCTAGTCCACACTGTTAGAAATTTTGATCCTATCTCTCCTGGTCCTAGTCATTCTCTTTGGAGAACTTCTTCGGGAGAGGATATATTTGAAAAAAGAGGAATGATTCATTTATGCCCAAGAACTTTTAATAAATCTATGGCATCACATATGCCTGTGACTTCCATTGCTTATACAATAACTTTAGATTATTTTACTGGCACGACCAGTAATGTTGTCACAGTTTCAAACCAATTGTTGGCTGGTTCTCACTCAATTCTTCCTTTTCAACTCGCTAACTCTACCATGGTCCCACAAGATACATTTGTTTCTACCCGAAATACGGTTATCACTCAAGATCCTATTGGAGCATTTCTTCTTCTTAGATCAAATCTGTCATTTTCTCCTGGGAATAATGCTTTGAATACTTCCATTGCTAATTCTGCCTAGAATCTATTCGGAGGATCTAATATTTTTGTTCCTCTTGGGTATAATGCTGCTGGTATTTTTGTTCCTACACCTACCTAGATTCTCTCCAGGGGGCCTCACATTTCTCCTCCACCTAATCAACCAACTCATGTTAGCTATTAAACTCAAAATCCTCCACCAACGAATTTGTTAGGACCCTCTAACTATATACAGACTACTTAAGGTCCTACTAGTATACCTATAGGACTTCCTCCTCAAAACTACCAGTTTCCTCAAGTGAATAGACAGTTGTCATTTCTTGCTACTTTGGATTTTGAATTATCCTATTTTTCATTCTCCTTATTTTCCTACCATACCGGTCAAATTACCATCATACATTCCTAAGTTTGATGGTTGATCGGGAGAAGACTCGAATAATCACATCATGACTTTCCGTCTTTGGTGTTCATCCAACTCCCTAATGGATGAATCTATAAGATTACATATTTTCCAATGAACTCTTATGGGTTCGGCAACCAAATGGTATATTGAGTTACTGTGAGGATTATTTAATGACTTCAATACCTTAGCCACGACATTCTTAACACATTACGAATTGCCAATATGATATGAGACATGGAATAAAATTTTGAGTTCATTCAAACAATCTTCTTCTATTCACATTTCCTATCATATTCATGAGTGGAGGAGGAGACAACGTTTAATCAAAGTTCCTCTTTCTGATCAACTATTGGCTGAGTGGTTTACCTAATCACTCATTGGTCCTATATCTCGTGATGTGTCCATGGGTGGTGTCATCACTGAAGAGTAGGTGATTATTCATGCTCAAAATATCGATATCATTTATTCACAAATGGGCACACTATATGACTTTATCCCTGATGCTCCTAGTCCATGTACGAATCCTACCCCAACACCTCTCATAGTTTCTCATGCTTTTGATGGTGTGATTGGTACTTTTCATGATGAGACTCAATATAAAAAAGACAGTTATTCCAATCCCAAGTCTACTCCTTCTAATGTACAAATTACTCCTACTCTGACTCCTCATCCTGGTAAAACATCTAAAGTTAATTCGGTTCAATCTACACCTACCGGTAAAAATAAAAATAAAAATAAAGGGAAGGGTAAGAATAAGTAGGAAAAAAATAATAATCAATGATCTGAAAAAAACAAAACCCAACATGTTGATGACAAAGACAAGAGTAAACCTCATTATCCTTTCCTTATATGTGGTGATGATGACTATACGAAAGATTGTTCATGACAAGTTGTGGTTACTAAGTTCCTACAAGGGATCGAGACACCTCCTACACCCACCGTCTTATCACAATTGTTTCCTTCTCAACAGTAGGCCCAATTGGTCAATCATGACCAATCCTCTCCTTCTACCACATCTTATGTACTTATGTCTACTGCTGACTCCAATAAGAACAAAATTGCAATCACAAATCGATCCAAACATTATTCTCCTTCGAAGGAGAAAGTTGATGATTCACCACCACCATTGGTTCAACCTCCTCCACCAACTTCACCTCTAAAAGGTCATCTTCATCTTGAATGAATGGGCCTAGATACAATTCTCTGTCCTCTTCCCAAAGGCATTTCTTGAAAGTTGTAGTTTAATCCTCCCACACGTGCTGCACAAAAATACAGTAATGTAGAAGACCTTGCGCAAGCACCCTCTACTATGTCGACTCTTGAAGTCCTTAAAAGCTGTCCTACTCAACGGAAGGCATTATTAAAGGATATTGGTGGAATTGATCCTACCGATACCAATATAATAGTATTTGACTTGTAAGATCATATTCCAAGGCTTCCTCCTCAATTAGTGTTTCAGATACAAGTTGTTGTGGAAAATAAGAATATTTGTCGAACCATTATTGATGAAGGACCCTTGACTTGCATTATGTCTTTTACTTGTTGGAAAACTATTGGCTCTACTTCCCTTACCGATTCACACAATATTCTTAAGGATTTTAATGGTACATGGTTTAAACCTTATGGTGTTCTTCCTTTGTTGTCTATTGCATTAGAAGGTAAAGATGTTAATGTCTAGGTTGAGGTCTTTGATGCAACTCTTGATTACAACCTTCAACTTTGTCGTAGCTGGATTGATTCCATGAACACAGTTGTTTCTACTCTTTTTCGTGTGTTACATTTTCCACACCAAGGAAAAGTTGTTACTATCGATCAACTGGGCTTCTCTAATTTTGATTCTCATGCTAGCAATGCACCTTTTATTTTGAAAACACCTCTCAGTTATGAGATTGTCGGCATGGGTCTTTTAAAATATCCAACGTTAAAGGGTACATTTCCTATTCCACACCCGATATTCCTTCTCCTTTTTTCGCATCAACTAACATGATATCAACCTCTATTAGTGAAACCTTTGATTCTTATGACCCATGGATAGTAACTAGCTTGGACGATTGTTTCTGTTACAAAAACTAAATACCTTTGACTCTGGCAGAATCGACTTATCAAGTTCTTCAATCGACAACTCCTTCTCCTCCTTCTCTATGTGATGTGTATCCCGATCCATTTCACGTGATATTTCCCATTGATGAGATGATCATGAAAATCATGTCTATGGAAGATATTCCATTGGACGATGGGCATCATCATTCAATTCTATTCCTAGAACTTGAGACCATAAAGAGTTATCAACGAATTTCTACTCTGTCTACCGTTGTTATTTTTTCCTCTGTTCCTGAATCAACACATGATGTTTTGTATGAAGGGAACTTGGGTAATATTTCACCTAATGTCCCTTTTGATATCTTTATTAAACACAGACTCATGTAAAATGTTCATGGCAGTTCCTCATGTTCCGTTGAGGAGGTATGCACTTATAAATCTCTTTTCCAAGACTTTTGTGACGTTTTTTCCTGGATTTACGAAGAAATGCCTGCTATTGATCCTAATATTGTTGTCCATGAGATTAAGACTTACCCAGACTCTAAGCCTATTCGACAGAGACTTCGCCTAGTACACCCAAATAAAGCCACTACTATCAAGCTTGAAGTTGAGAAACTTCTTAAATACGATTTTGTTTATCCTATCGCTTTGACTTATTGGGTGTCCAATCTTGTTCCAGTTAACAAGAAACAACGCAGGATCCATGTTTGCATAGATTCTAGGCATATAAACAAATCTTGTTCCAAAGACAATCATTCAACCCCTTTTGTTGACCAGATTGTTGAGGACTGTGTCGATAGTGAAATCGTTTCCTTGATGGATAGTTTTTGTGGCTATAATAAAATCAATATTTTACATGTGAATCAACATAAGACTACTTTTATTTTCCCTTGGCAAACCTTAGCATACCGAAAATACCTTTTGGTCTCAAAAATGTTGGTGCGACCTTTTAGCGCACTATGTATTATGATTTTCATGAAATTAAGTAGATTTTACAACCCTATCTAGAGGATATATCGGTGCATTCTCTATGTCGTCAAGATCATACAACACATCTACGGGCGATTTTCTTATGCTGTCGTTATTATCGAATACGATTGAATACACACAAATGTGTTTTTTGTGTGGAGCTTGAATGAATTCTTGGTTTTATCGTGTCTATACATTGTATTAGATTAGACCCCATAGAGGTTGAGGCTATTATTAATTTACCTCCTCTTTCCAAACTACACCAACTCCAAAGTTTGCAAGGGAAGGCAAAAATTTTACGTCGATTCATTTCCAACTAGGTTGAATTAACAAAAGGATTTACTCATATTCTTAAAAATGGTTACGATTTTCTTTGTGACGACACTTCCAACAAATCATTTGAGGCTTTGAAAGTCTCCTTAACCCGTACACCATTGCTATTTCCACTTGATTATAGTCAATATTATTTCATGTAATTAGTTTCTTTGGACTCAACCATTGCTATGGTTCTAGTCCAAGTGGATGATTCACATGATGAACATGTAATATATTATTTGAGTCAGAGTCTCACAACCACCAAAACCAAATACCTACATGTGGAGAAACTAGCCTTGGTAGTTGTTCAGGTTGTTCAATGTTTTCTTCAATACATCTTTTTACGGAAAGCCACAATCATTTTCGATTGCAACCCCATGCAACACATCCTTACTCAATAATTGTTGGGGGATATGTAATATAAATGGATATTTATTCTCAAAGAGTTTTATTTGGAGTTTGAACGCGCTAATTCAAATAAGTCTTTGGTTTTTTTCGAATTGATATGTGAACTTCCCTCTACTAAAATAGAAACTCTAGTAGAGGATTCCTTACCAGATGAATCTTTCTCTCTGATTAGTTCAGATGACATATGGTATGGATATATTATCATTTATCTTCAAGCCCAAACATTCTAGCCTGATATTTCTAGTACATATCATTGTCGTATTCAATATCAAGCCCATCAATACATTATCCTTCATGATACCTTTTACCGTTGTGGTATTGATTCTATATTTCGACGATGTCTCACCTATGATGAAGCCAAGAAAGATTTGAATGACTGTCACTCTAGAGCATGTGGCGGTCATATGTTTGGGTATGCCACTGCCCAAAATATCTTACGAGCTAATTATTTCCGGCCTTCATTGTTTAAGGATTGCATTATTGTCGTCCAAAAATCCCATGCTTGTCAAACCTAGAACAATAAAATTTGATTGTTGAGGAAAAGATATGAAATGAGCTTACTCAAGCATTTTCAGAATTTACTTAGCTAAAGAAAAGTAGATGGGAATATCACCCTATTTTTATATCCAACAAAAATAACATCCTAACTCACAAGTATTAATTACGAGTGCTTAGGATAGTCTTTTATCAACTAAAATCTTGTTGGAAATTAATTTTTTATGTAATTTTCTGAATATAACAGTTGCTGAAATAAATGTAATAATAAAAGTAAAGACACCAAGATGGTAATGAAGACAGGTGAGACATAAATAAATCCTTTATTTAATTTCAATTCACCAAAGAGTCATGTTTTTTACAAAATCTCATACAGAAATCTTGGACCAAAGTCAAACTTAGACATCGCTGATGAAACATATAGAAGGACCTCTGGAAGAAAACCAAAACTGAACTCTAAAAGTTGGATCAACTTGCCATAGATTTTTTCCCACTCGACTATCAAAGATAGATCAAAGATAGATCAACACCTCTAAAAAACAAGTGTCTGAATGATTTGATTCAGCCCTGAATATTGTTGTCTACAATAAGGCCCTACTATCATAAAAGAGAACTAGGCTTGTGATGAATATATGAATGAATGGAAATTGAACTATATCAACATAAAATCAAGGAGCAAACGTTAGCATGCTTCTTCTTCTATCCTCCTTTTGTTCCTCCCTTTCCTTTTTCTTTTAACCAATTAGAATTGGTTGAAGAAGTTGAACCAATTCATTAGTTAATTTAATTAAAAGACTCAACTAACTTTAGTTAAGGGGAAGAGAAAAAATTATAATAAGGGTCATAAATAAATAATAACTAGTAGCTGGGATCCCTTGTGACTCCCTTTAGTTCATATCAATCATAAAAATCATAGCATAACCATTAGTTAAGAAAAACACACCTCCTTGTGTCTCCCATAAACATATTCACTTTTGTTAATTGAAACTCATGAATTTTGAAATTATTTCAAAAATAATAGTCATATATCCAAATAAACATGTTGTCGAAATATCCCTGAAGTCAACTCAAAATCCAAATAAACAATAGATATAATAAACACTCAAAATCCATATTTCCCAGTCTGTGATGCAACCCTTCCTTGATTTCTTTCATCACCTCTTGATTTTCCTAAATTTTCCTTTGGTTGTGTAGAGCCTTTAGGCCTAATATCGTTGATCACATGGGAAAAATCATCCCTCAAATGCATTCAGGAAGACATGGATTTGTTAGACCCATTGGAGGGTGAGGAGTGGGAAGCAGTGGTTTTTCCTTTATCAAGGGCATGGTGGGCCTCAATTTTCAATCTCTTGCTAGCATGGGAGGATTGGATTGGTGAGTGGTTAGGGACAACTTGGGAAATGGGGTTGACCGGTGGAGGAGCGGACAAAGACAAGTTGGGCCAGCCATGATGTTGGGAGACTGTCGGGTGGGAAATCTCCTACCATCCAACATTTTTAGGGACCTCGAGTTGTAATGAGAGATGAGGAGATACAGGGATACCAGGTGCTTGAGGGGCTTGGAAAGGAGGCCTTTCAAGCCTAGGTTGTACTATTCCCTACCCAATCCAATTGAATAATGTGGCATGAAACAATTGTCCAAGCTCTTGTGAGTCAACGTCAAAATGTATGGAGAATCTGGGCCTTCTTGGTCCTCAGTTCCAATTAACTCTACCTTTTTTTTCTCGACCATAGCTACCTCGACTGAAAAAACTCATCCTGCATGTGTGATCGATTAGAAAATAGTATTTTAAATAACCATACATGATAACTCTTAAAAATATGAAATAGATTTGGCTCAACAATGTATCAGACTCATGCAATCAAATCCATACAAATTGTTCTACTGTTTATCAATGAGTAGGGGGTGAAAAAGGGTTCTGGGAGATGTGATGAGTTTGTATTGAGAGAAACATGATATCATGAGGCAAAAATAACATGGTTACTGCTTAATGAAGACAACAATCATCTATAAATAAAACTAATAAAAGCTCACTATAATCCACACAAGACACTGCCACTTTCAACTACTTTAACATATAAATTCTCTTGACTGTAATCAATCTCAGAATAGGGAGTGAAAAAATGAATATGGGAGATGGCAGGTTTTGTAATTAGTGAAAAGTTAAATAGTGGAAGGGAAGAAGAACTATTACTATTCATGAAATTAATTGAGTGATCCATAAAACATTCTACGAAAGAAGATGCATCAACCATCAATCATTTGACCAAATAATAATTTATGTGCATTTAACATGTTCATTGTTCATAATCAAACAACCAACACAATGCCATCACAAGAGAGTAGGCTTCACACACAATCTGTAAAAAGGATTTTTCCCCTTATTTGCATCTTATAACAATTTCCAAATAGTAGCCATTCCACTCTGTTAACCATCAAAATAAACCACTTCCCATGCATTTCTTCAATCCACAATAATAATCAAAAGTCATGTTTTCAATTGACAATGAACACTACTACATTGGGTGGAAATTACGATGAAATATCATGACGGTTTAAAAATTTGTTGTATTTTTTTTTCTTTTTTTGGACTAAATTTAAATTTTTTTTCGAGGTCCAACTATTCGTCTCTCTAGCAATCAAAATTCCACGTTGGTCGTTATAGTGACAAAATTTTGTCACTAGAGCGACCTACCATGCATTAGTCACTATAGCGATGAACTTTAGTTGTTATAATGACCAACTATGGCATGTGTGAGAATCAAACAATCATTGACTTATTGTTTGGTCAATTTGACCAAATTCATTGGAAGACCGACGAAATCAATCCTATATATATCTTAGTTATGACAAATTTTCTATAGTTGCGACAATCATTTTCTATAGTTGCGACAATCATTTGAGTATTCTGCTACAATGGTGTTCTGGTTTTTTATGAAATATTGACTTCAATTCTCTTTCAAGAAGAGAAACATTGAATTGATCAGACTCTACATAGTTGGTATTTTGAAGGTTAGTACTTAACAATTTTCTATGTGATTTAGTAATTTGGTGGTATTGAACTATTTTATGGTTTATTTTCACTCCTTAAATCAGATTTTATGGTTTATTTTAACTCCTTAGAAATATTTTATGGTTATCCACTTTTGATAGACTAAAACAATTACTGATTCAGCTACAATCACTCTAATTAGATTCAATCAGTATAATTTTGTTCTTATATTTCATGGAACTTCTTGAATATCTAAGTATCCTTGCCTTAGTAAATTTACATTTAGGGATTCTCCCTTGAGTTGGAAAAGAACCTGTTAGCACCAATTCTTGCAAGGGGGTTGTTTCTCTCCGATTTTGGGCCCTTGGTGTAAAATACGTAGAAATGGGGTTTAAAAACCCATCAAATGCATTTTATTCAAAGGCCGCAGTCATAAGTGCCAAATGCAGCTTGCAGAAGAAGTCCATTTTGGGCTTAAAATCAAGCGAGCGGGCATTTTGTTTTCAATGATGAGGATCAATCGATGGAGTAGATCAATGGTCATCGATTAATCTAGAGCCATAGAGTTGCACGAGGTTTATCACATGGGTTCATCCCTTAGGGCCAAAGTCACGAAATGATCATGGTCATCCGATCCAGTCAGGACAAGTGGTGCCTGATTAAGTCTGGTCGCCATCTTGGCTATCGCAACTTTGAATTTCAAGGGTCAAATCCCTTCCATCCATGATATGCAAGATGTGAAGGTTCCTTTGCATGCAGGCCCATGGTCATAGCACAAGGTCGTACGGAAAGGGAGTTGGAGGAAGGGGAGCGAGAATTCCTAGTGGGAGAATCCCCAAAAGGATCGGGACCGTTAGTCTTGAAGGATACGTGGCGCCTGATTAAGTCCAGTTTCCATCTTGGCTATCACAAATTTGAAATACAAGGGTTGACTCCCTTCCATCCACGATACATGAGATATGAAGGTGCCTTTAGGTGTGGGCCCACGGTCATAGCACAATGTCATATGGAAAGGTGGTTGGAGGAAAGGGAGAAAGAACTCCTGGTGAGAGAATCCCCGAAAGGATCGAGACCATTAGTCTTGAAGGATACGTAGCACCTGATTAAGTCCGGTCACCATATCAGCTATCGTGACTTTGAAATACAAGGGTTGGCTCCCTTCCATCCATGATACATGATATGCGAAGGTGCCTTTGGGTGCGTGCACATGGTCATAGTGCCAGGGTTGTATGGAGTATCGCCAAAGAAAGTGAGCATACAGGGCCAGGGTTGTTCAATGGAAAAATGATCATGGCCATTAGTTTTTAAAGCCGATCCAATTGTTGATCCTGGAGGGACATTTCGTGAGTTTGGGCAGCAGGAAATTTGAAGGCATGGGAAGTAGATATCCCTGAAAGAAGAAATGTCGAAATGCCCTTGGAGAGAGGCACTAGGTCATGGCCCTAGGTTACATTGAAGGCAGTGCCAGAAGAAAGGGAGGCTAGCCTCCGAGCCTTAGAGAGACGGCATGTGGTCTTCTCCTAAGAATATAATCTTGACCACTCCTTGGGGAAGCAGTTAATGAAAATCGAGCAGGTAGATGAAACCTTAGCTCGAGCCATAAATGGAAGGTATGGGAGGCCTGAAGCAATCAACCCATGGTACCCTTGTGTGCAGGTCCCCCTTGCAAGTGACATGCTAAGTTAAGGTGGTGTCTGAAGAAGGAGTTTCATCTAGGTTTGACTGAAGAGATGTCAGGTCTTGGATGTTCGAACACCCCTCTGTTGGGAAAAATTTTCTGAGTATATATACTCAATTTTTCTATTTTTGTAGGGACTGATGGTAGAGTAAAGATCCCAATTGTAAAACTTTAACAAAGCCTTTGGTTCTCTGGTTATAGACTGACATTTTGAGACTTCCTATTTAATGACAGCCAACCTCCTCCTTTCCTTTTTCCTCTGAATCTTAAAGCCCAGGCATAGATGATCCATTCGGGTGTTGTAATAACTATATGATGCATGTTTGATTATATTAGTTCTGCAACATTTTAAGTTTACTTTGAAGTTTCTCGGGTCTGAGAGGATCTCATATCTAAGAATTTTCCCCCTTTAAAGGCCTGCTGGAAGACCAGATGTCTAGAGTAGACTCTATTTCCCTTTTCTTTCCCTCCACTTACTCACCACTATGCAAAAATTATTAGCTTAAGTTAGATCAAGACCTCGCATGTCTTTGTTGTTCTGAACTAGTTTTCTGAGTTTGCCTCCATTCGATCGCCCTTTATAAACAAATAGTGACATAAATTGATGGGCATTAGGCTTACTCCTGTTGCAATCCAGGAGTGACTTTGGAAGCCAACATTTATGGTGTCGTTCCTGGGGACGAAGTTGAAGATTTTTCCTGGGATTGAACGACGTTGAGTCTCTGATTCTGAAGGTGTATCAGGCATCAGATCCCTTGAATATTGCTACTGTGCCTGTGGTGACTCCATTGCTGTGATTCCATTGTTTCCACTTCATTTTTTCAGCTGTGGCTACTTTTAGCACTCCTGAAAGCTGACCCAGAGGAGATTTTTCGAGAAGGTGTCAGTAGTTGCTTTATCAACTTGAGAAGTTTCCTGGGAGAACACAATGTTGGGATATGTCCTTTGATGGTGAAAAAATACCAGACACATTCAAATCTGCACATCTTTCACCTGACGTCTACATGATTCGAGGATCGGTCAACGAATCCACTGATTCGATATGGAAAATATCTTAACTGTAAGAACCCTCCTTGTTACGACAACAACTCGGACAACAGGTGCAAAATTTTTTTGTTTTAAAGGTGTGTGCGCGCGTGGAGGAGGAGAGACAGACACACTGGACTCTACGTCGCCACCCGACGACTGACAAGAGCAACCACGACAGTCACAACAAGAAGACACAAGGCGCAAGACAAGTAACTGTACGCAAGGAAACCCAAGACCTAGGGTGCTTAAATCAAGGTTATTAAACGGGAAAAGTTATTAATGACAATAAAGGTTACAACTGACACTGCCATGAAACATTAAACACCGTATGTTTATATCACATAGCCAGGCCATGATTCATGAATGCAGTCCCTCTTATATGCTGCAACCCTAGATTTATAATGTCATTACAATATAGAACATTCCATAAACTTGAGGAGCTCACCACCCAAGTCATTTAAGACCATAAGTTTCATTTTAAAAGTAATAAAAGCAACGTCGTTCCTTCTCGACAGTTATCTACCCAACTACACTCTATCGATGCCGCAATACCCTTACATATCTCGGAAACAATGTGAACTATAGCGTTACTGATTACATATCACATTAACATTAAGATCTACCGTCTCCAACATTGCTGATTGTTGTATCCATTACATTATTCATGACGGTAAAAAGATAGTAACGATGTCCCCAAGTGTCAATACCCTTACCCTACTGTCCATATATAAAGAGAACATCAACTTTATTAACCACCTCATGTTTAAAATACCTATAATACATCTTAACTTAAATGACAACATTTAATATTAACAATAATTACAATGACCCTAATTAACAATAACCGTATTTAAAAAGGGAAAAATCACAATATTTAAATGCCAATAATTAAAAATAACAACAATTCAAATGACAATAAATAAGCTAACATCGTGTTTATAAGACATCTTAACTTAATGACAATATATAATATTAGCAATAATTACAATGACCCTAATTAACAATAACCGTATTTAAAAAGGGAAAAATCACAATATTTAAATGCCATTAATTAAAAATAACAACAATTCAAATGACAATAAATAAGCTAACATCGTGTTTATAAGACATCTTAACTTAAATGACAACATTTAATATTAACAATAATTACAATGACCCTAATTAACAGTAACCGTATTTAAAAAGGAAAAATCACAATATTTAAAAGCCAATAATGAAAAATAACAACAAATCAACTGACAATAAATAAGCTAACATCGTGTTCATAAGACATCTTAACTTAATGACAATATATAATATTAGCAATAATTACAATGACCCTAATTAACAATAACCGTATTTAAAAAGGGAAAAATCACAATATTTAAATGCCATTAATTAAAAATAACAACAATTCAAATGACAATAAATAAGCTAACATCGTGTTTATAAGACATCTTAACTTAAATGACAACATTTAATATTAACAATAATTACAATGACCCTAATTAACAGTAACCGTATTTAAAAAGGAAAAATCACAATATTTAAAAGCCAATAATGAAAAATAACAACAAATCAACTGACAATAAATAAGCTAACATCGTGTTCATAAGACATCTTAACTTAATGACAATATATAATATTAGCAATAATTACAATGACCCTAATTAACAATAACCGTATTTAAAAAGGGAAAAATCACAATATTTAAATGCCATTAATTAAAAATAACAACAATTCAAATGACAATAAATAAGCTAACATCGTGTTTATAAGACATCTTAACTTAAATGACAACATTTAATATTAACAATAATTACAATGACCCTAATTAACAGTAACCGTATTTAAAAAGGAAAAATCACAATATTTAAAAGCCAATAATGAAAAATAACAACAAATCAACTGACAATAAATAAGCTAACATCGTGTTCATATATCGATGACCCTACCATATATGTTTTATTTAAAGGGCAATACTATTACCTGAAGTAACACCATATTTATCATTCGCCTATATTCAACGTAACCATGTAACCCCGTACTGAAATGACAAGGCATCGCTACAACAATACTCAATGACCATATCTAACATTAACAGCGTTTCAAGGGACATGATTTAAAATAACAATGTTTGAATTGCCAATCTTTAAGAATAGAAACATTTAAGGTGACTATCCATAAATAAGATTAGGTTGTAATAACCGGTGACGCTGTCCTCTATTTATTTTTAAACGGCAATTATATTCCAGAATAACCTCCTAATTGTCATGGGATTTAACTTTATAAAAATGCACACAACACCGTATTAAACATATCTCGCCGTGGGTGCAGTGACTGGCAATGGTCGGAAGAAGTTTGGGGGACAGCGAAGGCGTGGGTGACCGACCGCATTCCAACGACGTCCATAAAACCCTACTGCTGCGGCAGTTACACATTCATTCCTTCCTTAACTGTTTTACTTCAACTAATTCATTTTCATAAAATAATAAAAATATTTCGTACTTTAATATGGCTGACTGTTATCATGAGGGTTTTTTTGGCGTTTAACGTACAGTGTAGTGGAAATTCTGGTTTTGGAAGCAACCGCACTTGTCCCAAGGCAATCGGACGATTACCGTTTCAAGAAAATTTCTGCACGCTGGCTACACATTCAATTAATGAAGGAGACGAATTCGAGAATTTCCCAAGGTTGAGTAGAAGACACGAATTTAATGGGTAACAGTGAATCATTAGCTGTTTTCCCAAGGTCTAGTAGAAGACACGAATTTAATGGGTGACAGTGAATCATTAGCTGGCAAGGCGTGTACAGCTACGATTCAGGAATTGATTGCTCTTCGTTTACTGTTTTCATCTACTGGTTTCAAGAATGAGTGACAGATCTGGACCGCATTGCAATTTAGTTTCGCTATCATCTTCTATCAATGAGACTTCTATACTAATATTATGATTTACAACGTTATGGGTTTATATTGAATGAATCTATCCGAAGGCCTGTCATTCATCCCTTTTTACTTAATGATTTATTTTCAAGAGGACATCTGAGGCTTCCCGACTCTTTTGTTTATAAGGCAACAGAAATCAACCTCCAACTTATTGTGTCGTTCACTATGATATCGTTCCAGGTTATGAATGATACAGCATAGGCAAACAATTTGTATTTTACGATTGACACCGCGTATGCAGATTTAGTTTTGTTAAAAAAAATACGTTGGAAGGTGGTAAAAGAAGGTGCTGTGTAGTGAAAATATCATGCGTATTAGAGAGCCAAAAACCCTTTCCTATCACTTTTTTAATCGCTCGCACAGCTGTAAATCTTCTCGCGTCTCCTGTGGCTAAGAGAGCAAGAAGCGCATTCAGAGTAGTCGAATACAAGTGTAAAGTCAACTACTACACTACAAGGGATAGGTTTTTATGACAACACTTGCGGACGTGGGAGATAATGGCCATTATTGTGGTTCAATCAAATCCATCAAGCCGCTACAGACAGACGTATCCAAGAGAGGAAACGGAAATACGAGCTCTCCTCCTACCCTATGAGATGTATTCAGGGAAGCCTCGTAATGAGATAAAGGGGAGGTAGATCAAACAGTGAAGACCTAATTCTATCTCAGAACCAGAAGGCTGAATACCTGAAGAAGTCCAACGACTGCCAGGCATCACAAGCACCCCTGGAGCAGGCTGAGGATAAGCCACACTAAACACAACGTGGAGCGACGGTTAGTGTTTGGCGGGGTTTCACGCCTCAACCAGGACAGAATTAGAACCATTTTAATGGCATTAAACACAATATTTTTAAACGGGAGGCCATTCCCACGACCTGGCACCCGAGTTAGTACACTTCAAGGCCCAAGGTTAATACGGTATTATTTACTTAACATCCGATGGAGGCTTCATAAAACCCAGTAGTCATGCTAGGTAAAATCTGCGAGGTAGAGGTAAAATACAAAAGTGTAAAAACTTAAAACTCACACCCGACAGAAGCAAGCAATCAAGATCAGAGGCATTAATTGTCAATTCGGATTACCACTGTGATAAGTAAATTTTAGAGCGTGGAACTCATTCATGAAGTTCAAGACATTATTCCCAACAAACCTTAATACAGCAGTGTGTAGCACATCATTACATTTCCCCCACGGAACCTCATTACAGAAATTTTTCACAATCAAATGCAGAGATGTATTGCAGCAAGACAGAGAATCTTTTAACCAAATGCAGAGAAGGGTTCATACACAACATTAGAGAAGGGTTCATACACAACATTAAGCATTCACTTTATTCTTAAAACAACAAACCTACTTGCGTACCTGTGACCGCCGAAGCATAATTTGATGACCGACGGAGAATAGCCTGAAGACGCAGTCCCGCACTTGAGCCCCGTGCAATCCGGCTCCGTGCCGACCATGAAGAACTCACCGGTACCTCCCAGCCAAACGCTAGGGGTACTCTTTTCCCCCTCAGCCCCCCGAGCCGCAAAGGGGCTACACACAACCAGAGAGAAACTAGCTCCTCAGCTCGCCTCAAAGGCTGAGCTACCACTCACGTATGCTAAGGATTCCCAACTCCTACCAGTAAATCAGTCAGTCCTTCCTTTCTCCCATGGCAGTCCAATCTCAGCCCCCAAAAACCAAAAAAAAACCCCCCTTTTCTTTTTCCCTCTCCCTCCCTTTATCCCCTCAAACCCAAATCTCTTTTCCCTTAGGTTTTTCCCCCCTTTTACCTTTTTTGACTTTCTTAAATTTCTTTTTAGTTTAAATCGTTTATAATTTCATTTTTATTTTTCTTTTTATTTTTCAAAATTTTTAAAGGTATGAGCGCTCCTCATTTTTTTTTAATTAGTTTATAATACAATTATTTCTTTTACAATTTCTTTATAACTCACATGCTTAAACTTCATTTGGTTATAATTGGTTTATAGTATAAACATACATATATTTATGTTTTTATTTTTCTATT
>SNQJ01S0023880.1:34849-45024 GCA_010110895.2 Picea sitchensis | reverse complement strand
TACCTTTAAAAATAGTTGAAAAACATTGTAGGGAAAATGGGCACATTGAAGGGGGCAATGAATATCGTCCCATGGTAAGTAATTAGTTATTATAGATGTTTAAGGGTGTTATACATTAATTATTTTTTTTTTTTAATTTATCTTTCAAAATAATATTTTTGATATACTCTAACTGTATTTTATTGCTTCTATTTTTTTTATTAAAGAAAAATCATCCTAAGAATGTGATTCTACCTAGCAAGAGAAGTTTTCATAGAGATAATATTGAAGAACAAGATGAACTTAATCATGTGGATAATGATGATCACGTTATTCCTATGGAAAATGATGATATTAATAATATAGTTGATGATGATGGGACAAATAGATTGATCCAAGACATTTATAATTCTCCAATGGATGATGATGTCAACTTGGAGGAGGACAACTTCTAGGATGATAATGATGACAGTGATGAGGACAATGATGATGAATATATTTTGGATAAACCTATCCTTGAAAATGACATTGAATCCCTATAAGAAGGCACAAAAAAATTGTTCTCTCTACTTTAATGTTGTTGGTCAACTTGAAGGTATAAAATGGTTTGTCAAACACATGTATGACACAGATCCTAAGGTAAGCCACATAATTTTACAGTTTTATGAAATTTTCAACTTTAATTTTATTTTATTTTCAGTGGCAATTGATGTCTAAATTAAGGATGCAATATTTATAATGATTAATATGATTTTCATTATTGATAGTCTTTTTGTATATTGTTGTTGTAGGTTGATAGGTGAATATTTATTACCATCACCAAATAAGTTACCTTGCACATACCGATAATTATCTGCCATTCTGAAAGAAATTGGAATGGAATATCAGGCTATTGATGCATGCCCCAATGATCACATCATATATTATGGACAATATGCATCTAAATTGAATTTCCTGCAATGTCAAATCAATAGATATTGAACTAATTAGTTAACCAAAAAGGTGCCTGACAAGGTTCTTCGTTATATTCCCATAATTCCACACCTGCAACGACTCTTTAGATGTCAAAACATAGCAGAATTTATGGATTACCATGCATAGAATATAAGTGAATATGATGTTCTTTGAATGCCTGCAGATGGTTCTTTATATAAAAATATTGAAGAAATATGGCCAATTTTTAAAGAAGAACCTCATAATGTTAGGATTTCATTGGTAGATGATGGTGCAAATCGATTTGGTGAGCTCAGGTCTAACTACTCAGTGTGGCATGTTTTTGTTATAAACAATAACCTTCCTCCTTGGATGTCAATAAAGAGAGAGAACACAATGTTGGCAATGATTGTTCTAGGTATATTTTTATAATGATATTGTTTTTTTAATGTTTAACATTTCATTTGTCTTATTGATTGCACAATTTCATATATGTATTCAAGGTGTACTAATTATGTGAATTTTTTAACCATTTAGGTAAGTACCAAGTGAAATATATGAATGTATATATTGAGCCTCTTGTCGATTAGTTGTTAAATTTATGGGATGGCATCACTATCTATGACATCTCTAGACCAATAGGTCAAAGAGGATTTCAATTCGATTGGATTCTTACATGGACATTTCACGATGAACTGAGACTAACACATTTTTGTGGTATGTAACACACTATTGCACTTAAATAAGTTAGATGTTGCTGATATTATAATGTTTGTATTTTAAATAATTGGTTGTTATATAACTAATGTTTCCATTGATGCGTATCTTCTAGGTCTTCAAAAAAGGGGTGAATTTTCATGTCCAGTTTGTGGTTCGAGGATGAGATCTTGTCATTCAAGAAGTTTAGGAAAGGAGGTGTTTGATGAATATAGGCACTTTCTCCCTAAGAACCATAGGTATCGAAATACCGATAAACATATTTTTAATAGGAAAGAGGAGTGCAGGAGAAAACCACGAAGAATGACACCACACCTATGGAAGTTGGAATATAACAGATCAAATCGTCAATGTAAGTCAATCTTTTTCATCGTATGCAATATATTACATTTTTTAATTGTGTTTAATTCTCATGTCTACTATGTATAATCTAACAATTATTGTGTTAATTCCATTTATGTAACATATAGTTGGTCGTCAAGGCATTGATCTTCTTCCAAGGGGAATGAAAAGTTTCCCCAAACAAATCAGTAGGTTTCCCTACTATGAGCAACTAGAAATAACTCATTTGTTCGACAAAATGCATATCGGGAAGAACGTAACATAATTATTGTGGAGAATATTAGATGGAAGGCGTGACAAATAAAAAATTTCTAAAATTTGTAGTGACATTCAAGAAGCCCATCATGCAATGCTAAATATTATTGATTCAAATAGGACTAATGGAGTTTATCTAAATATTCTCCCGTGGTTATTTAAATAAGATGAAAGCAATGTTGTAAAAGAGATCATTCAAAAAATTAGATTTCCAAGAGGATTTGCTTCAAACATCAAGAATATATTAACAAAGAAAGGTGAATTTGGTGGGTTAAAAACTCATGACTCGCATACCTTCATCAAGGTAATTTCTTTCATATATTTGTTATGTATTGGTAATAATCAATGTAATATTTTTAAATTTTGTAGATATATTGTTAATAGGAAATCAGAAATTTATTAATGTGCGATTGTTTTGTGTTAGTATGTGTTACCTCTATATTTTATCGATAGCTTTGAAAACAACATAAAGTAAGTTATATATGACCTTGGAAAATACATGAGGTAAATAGCGACAAATGAATTACATACTATTATTTATATGTAATAAAAATGTTGTAGAAGTTGTTGATGAAATGTGTTTTACTTGTAATATTCATGTATACAATATTATATTTGTTGAAACCTATTTTGTTCTTGTAACATTTGTAGGTGGTTGTCATAAAAATAAATCCATAAGGAAGATCTAAAATATTGGAAGAGAGAAATTCCTTGTTTAATGTGTGCAATGCAAAAGTATCTACCTCCATCATTTTTCAATGCGCAAGCACACTACCTCATACACTAGGTTGAGGAGATTGAATTGTGTGGACCTGTACACATAAGATCAATGTGGATGGTGGGGAGACAGTTGAAGTCATTGAAGGATTTAGTTAGACAAAGAGCACACCCTAAAGGTTGTATGGTGGAGGAGTATATGGTATATCAAACATTAGTGTATATTAGAGATTATCATCTTGATTTAGGGAGGAAAATTAATATGCATTGCATTTGGGGTGTCAATAACATCAAAATATATGAAGTGGAGGTCTTGGTCAGGAATAGTAAAATGAGGAACGTGAAAGGTATTATATTATTTGATTTATATCTATATTGTATTTCTTCAATTTATATTATACCTCCATCAATTATTATTATTCATTAGTCTTACTAATTTATATATATATTTTTATTGCAGTTGGTCTAGTGTGGGATGCACTACAGTTATACATTGCTAACAATCTTGATTGGATGAAGCTATGGATAGAACAATGTGAACAACATGATGGTAGGTTATCATCGGAAGGGGTGGCTACATTAATTAAAAGAGATCATCATAATGAAGATCACAATCTTACACAAAGGGACATTGATTTAGCATATGGTTTAAAAAATAAACATGTAAGCATATAAAATTTTACCCACACTTTCTGTTATTATACAAAATGTTAATGTATTGTTTTTTAATATTTATTAAGTTTAAATATGTTTATTAATTATTAATTTATTTTGTACTTGTTGGGAATATTGCAGTTGAAGCACCACAAAGGTATGTGGTATAATGGTGGAAAATTTCGCGTGGAAAGGGTGGGTGACACAAAGAAAATCACAGATTCAAGGATAACTATAGTGTTTCAAGTCACTAATGTTTCTTCTAGAAGTGAAAAACATCCAAGACTAACAAAAAATAAATATTATGTATATTTGGATGATATAATCGAGTGTGACTTAAAATCCTTCAAGATAATTCTGTTTGAGGTCAAAAGGTATCATTTATGGATAAATGAACGTGATACTCAAAGAACTATTATTCATCATGACAATGGTTTTACCATGGTTAATACAAGGACATTTAAGTCAGGTCTAGAAATGTATGTTCTTCCCAGCCAATGTGAGCAGGGATTTTATTGTGAGGTTCCCAGTAAACCAGGTTGGTCATTTGTTGTTAGATATGATGCAAGAGGAAGGCCTATAAAGTATAATGTACCAAAAGAAGATGATATTAAAGAACTAGAAGGTGATAAAAAGGAACATGAGGAGGTAGACCGTGTATCGTCAGGTGACGAAGTCGAAGAATTTGATCGACCATATGATGTAGATGATAATGTTCTCGATGACACTATATCTGATGATGATATTATCGAAAATTATGACAGTACTAATCATGATGTTGAAATGGCCAATCCATTCGACTATGATTCTAAAATACCAGATGATGATAAAGAATATGATGATTTGGATGAAGAAGAAGGTCAATGATATTCCTACATGTGGTGAGTGATTTGTTCTATAGATCTCTTATGTTTTTTTTCTTTCATGTAATCTTAGTGTCATTTTTAATTATAGTTGTTGAATCTAGATAGATTGGGTATTGGGGAAATGACAATGTTCATGATGAAGATGATATTGATGATGTTGACTTTGATGAAGAAGAAGATGAATGATATATAGAGGTATGTGTTTTATATGATGATCTTTATATGTTTTTATTTTGTATAATATAATATTTTACATGTTCTTTATTATTTCAAATTGGGTATGGGGAAATTGAAAGTGATGTGACAGGGGGGGCATAATTAGAGCTTCCACCTTCACGTGGTTTCCCCTATTTAGTAGAGAATTAACTATTCTTGAAACCAGGAGAAGCTCATGAAAAATTATGTTTATAGAATAATTAAAATTTGACTCATCATCATCATCATGCATGTCATAATCATCCTACAAACCTGTTGCATTCAACACCAGTTTTTCACTAGGGGTGTGTTGTGGTCACAACACTTTTCATAGCTTAAATATATTTCAAAGTTGAATGTATTTTGAACGTCCAATGAATGTCAACTAACCCTTAAGCCCATTGACCCTATAATAACCCTTAACCCTGATACTAACATACTAATACCCCTGTGTTAATCCTTAGAACCTAGGATTTTAGTCCTACTTCCCTCCTACCACCTCATCTCCTCAATGCTAGACTCTAGCCAAGTTCTAGACTTCCCTAAGCCTAAGCCTATCCCTTCGCCCTTTAATACAGTCCCCATTCCCCCTAACCTGAGCCTCAGCCCTGCCTCAGACCTACTCTAAAATCCTCGCTTAACCCTTAGTAACTACCCTATGCATCTACCCTATGATTTCCTACCTAACAACTGACTCCCTACCAATCCTACCCCTCATAGTTACCTACAAGACACATACCTAGCTGACTGATATAACCCCTTAGACAAACCTTAAAGTACCTTGCATTGGCATAGAATTTAGCTCAACATACTTTGGGAAGACCCACCTAAATTCTTGACACCATATCTCCTCAACACAACACCTTAAGGCATACTATCTAGCATCCTAAAAGGCACATCGAGATATATAATTGTAGTCACTGTGGAATTATTCTTAAAATGACCTATACTAAAACACAAATTCAGAAATGATAGGTAGGGACTAATATCATTGTTTCAGATTTAGAATATCATGACGACAACCCTCCACTTGGAAATTTGATGTATTGTATGTGGTAGAAACATCATTTTTATGCTCTGTTGATGCATAGACTTTAAATTAAATCAGAACTGGAACTAATATGCTTACATGTGATTCATACTTTGACCTATGTAAATTCATTGGATTGACAATTAGTGATTCAAAGACATAAATTCTCTGAATTAAATTAATATATATTGTTTCTTACTAAGGTTGGTATCAATCTGTTTCCTGACATACAATATTGACATGTTTTTCATTTGATTAGTTGCCATTACAATTTCTTATAATAGGATAACCATGGACAACCATGGACAACCATGGACGACCATACTTCATGTTACAAATGCATTTGAAATGACCATTGTTATATCACATATTGCAATTGTGATTCCATAAATCCCTAGGCATGGACCATAAATACCTCTTTTTCGTATATTTCTTAATCAACACCATAAAAATACTCCCTTTCAGTACTAGATGCAGGGACGTGTGTACTGTCGAACACATTTTATAAGGAAATTGTACTAGGACTAGACACGAGCAACAATGACTTGTGAATGGGGCCAACATTGAAATTTTTTCAAACTATTTTTGTGAATGGGGAAAATAATAATTAGTTAGCCATAATGTAATTTATTACCTTCATGGAGTCATCAATAGGGTGTTTTTAATGTCTATCATTGAAGTTTTCCCCCACATCCAGAAGGACAATCAATAAATAAGGTTCAATTACAAGAGATTGTAACTGCAAGGACCCGGGTAGAGTCAATGATTTGTCAGGTTTTAGTGTTCCCAATGAATGGATCTGTTGTTGTTGACATGGAATGGGACAACACATGTACCTTATTAATTTTATTACTTCACTTGGTGTGGTCCTGGTCATTCCTAGCCTTGAATTGAAAGTTTCCCCCAGTCTTAGGCATCACCCTTCATGACACTTTTCAACAAATGATTAGATCATAAGATTGGAGGCATATGGGCATTGGGATGAGGCTTTATAACCCTACAGTAACAAGAGACATTAATTCAACTTTGAATACATTGAAAGGTGCATGCAATTGAAAATACTAATAACCCAAAACAAAAAGGGATCAATACATAGAGTATCAATGAGAGGTGATATGGTGGTGTGTAGGAAGAGGCATAGCACCTTAAAAATGATCATTCTCATCCAACTATCCACATATATGTATAATTACAAATCCTCATCCCTCCTTGAGTTCAATGACCCCATGATTCTAGTGTGGCCATGCTTGATGTGGAAGTTTACACATTTCAAATTATGGGATCATACATAAGATAATGTATCACCTTTAGTGGATCATGCATATATAGATGGGAAAAATACAACTAGAATAATATTCTTAATTTGTTAACTCAATATGTAATTGGTTACATATGCTTCATTTCTAAACTCGAGTCTTCCCTTATTCTTAATCTTAGGCTCTACTTTCTATTATAAAACTACAAATAAATCCATTTCCAAAGGGTTCTCTTCAAGTGATTATGTGATTATATAGTGGACTCTAACAATATATCACAAATCATCTTCCCTTTCCACAAAAGATACACTTATTAAGAAGTTTTGAATATCCCTTTACTCCATTGGTTGGTCACAAAAAACAAAAATATCGGTAGATTGTTCCATGGTTGGCAGTGGATTACATAACGCCATATGGTTTCTATAAGGGTGCCAAGTTGCAGAGGTATAGGAAAGAAGAAATTGTCAACCAAATATGTAATAGAGTTGAATACACCAGTACATATGAAATCATTAGTAGCCACATAGCTCTGACATCCGACATAGAGCTAATGCCCATCCTAGAGGGGAAACAAGGAGAGGCAATTTCCCATTTTGAAGATACAGTAAAAATTTCAGGGGAAGGTGCACTCTAAGATTTCCAAGCCATATATAGTGGGATTAATATTGATCTTTAGAGGATAGAACCATACTCCCCTCATAATTTATAAGCTACCCTACATAGACTACTACATATGGGCAGATTATTCCATGGAAGTTTTCCATGTTTCCGTTATTTTCGTGTTTTTTTTTTAAATTGGGCAGGATTTTTGTCGGTATTTACCTTGCAATACTAGATGAAAGAATGTGTGTAATGTCGAGTGAATTTTAAAAGGAAAAATGAAAAGACAGTGTACTAGGACTAGACATGGGCAACAGTGACCAGTGAATGGGGCCAATGTTGAAATTTTTTCAAATTGTTTCTGTATGCACTGAAATTTGACATGTATAGAATATGTGCATGCCTGAATGATATGGGAGGGTTTCTGGACTCAAATTTGACTCACACACCCACTTGTTTCCATCATAAATTCATCATGTAAACCCTAACCACATAAAGAGTAAATGTGAGGTGAATGGTGTCAGACTTCCAGGTATTGGGTTTCATGACATACAAGGGGTCGTATTGTCTCATTTATGGGTGCCTTTGTTGAGGGATAGCCACATCCTTTTCCTCTTTTTGTTTTCAAAGGATATTTTTCCAAGACCTTTATTATTTTGCATGTGTTAACAAGTTGAAGACATTAAGGAGCACTAAAAAGGAAATGCATAGACCACATACACTCTACCTTGGTTTACAATTCTTTTCCAATTTGAAGACAATAAGGGGTACTAAAACGAAATGCATAGCCCACATATGATCTAACTTGAAAAGCACCATTGGTTAATTAATTATTTATTTTATGGGTCCCTCATCTTTTGAGAAGCATTTCGTTTCTCTCAAAATCCCAGGGTGATATTTTATTGCATGATGATTTTTTCCAAGGCACCTCCGAGCCTAATGGCCCCTTCTTCCCATAAAATGAGGTACATTCCCTTCTTGGGTCAATAATCCCAAAAAACTAAAATATGGGGAAACAAATGGAAATAAGTAATGGAAAGTGAAAAGTATGAGCAATAATGGTAGAATGATCCTTTAAGGAGACCCCCTAGTAGAAACCCTTTCCATGAGGGTGACCACTTACTAAGAAACCATGACACACACTATGGTGAAATAGGGAAGAAAACAAATTTCAAGAAAACATTTTCAAAATCAATAAAGGAATCTTTGCAACATGTTCAAATGATTTATTTATTATAATGACACTTACTACAACCCTGGGCTTATTACTTCATGGAGAAAGAATGTGTTTCCTATGTGAGCCAAGGTATGTGTGGTGGACGTTTCTCCCACAAATCACATGGTGATGTGTGGTATGATAGGGGCCTCTGCCTACTCACCTTCCTCTCAGTACTCCATGTCTACAACCCGATGTCCTCAAGACATCGTCTCTTTAGTTATCCCTAGAAATGGGAGATCACAATCACCATAATCAACATTTTTTTTCATAATCATCATCGTTGTTGTCATCGTCATCATCATTTTCATTATCATCGTCGTTATCATCATCGTAATTGACATCATGATTGTCGTCGTCGTCAATTTTTTTTCTTATTTTTCATCATAATAATCATCGTTATCATCACCATATTCATCACAATTATCATTTTCATCATCATCTTCATTATCATTGTTGTCATCATCATCATCATCATCGTCGTCGTCATCATCATTGTCATTGTCATCATCATCATCATCATCATCGTCGTCATCATCATTGTCATTGTCATCATCATCATTGTCATTGTCATCATCATAGTGATTTCCATTTTCATGATCATCATCATAATCAACATTTTCATCCTCCTCCTCCTCCTCCTCATCATCATCATCATCACCATGATTATCACCATTTTCATTGTTTTCATAGTCATCGTCATCATTTTCATCCTTGTCATCATCATCATTTTCGTCATCATCGTCATTGTCATCACTGTAATCAACGTTGTCATTGTCCTCCTCATTTTTCACACCATCATTTTCATCATCATCATCATCGTTGTCTTATATGGGTCAAGTTATATAGGGATTATGAGATAAGGGTTATGTCAATAAAGGGAGTCACAAATTGGTCCCATAGAGTAAGAGAATACCTAAAACAAGAACCTCAAATTGTCTAATAAAGCCAAACCTATGACTAAGGACCAAGGAGAAGAGGAGAGGAAAAAATGGGGAACCCTACCTCAGCACTAAAAATCCCAGAAGGTTTTATATATATATACTAAGGAAATGTGACTAAAGAGAGAGTGGTCCAACATAGAATAGTATTTATATGTGACAAATAAACTCCTCTTCAAAAAATAATTTACTCTCCAAAATAATAGGCCATCTAAGGTAGAAAGGAAGATAGGTTAGAAATTTGTTTTATCATAATTAAATTTCATTATTTGTAAAACCACATCTTAAATTTTGGAGGACAAATGAAGTTTGTGGGATGAGACAAAAAACATATGGTAAAATCTAATGGTAAAAGGGAATAATTTTCATTTAATAAAATTCGAATAAATTTAATTCAATAATAAAATTATTTTTATTCAATTTATAAATTTAATTTAATAATATATATATATATATATATATATATTATTACAT
>SNQJ01S0023880.1:18360-34839 GCA_010110895.2 Picea sitchensis | reverse complement strand
CTACGGTATAAAACCCATTATACCCAAACTTAAAAAGGGATTACTTACTTTGTGAATGTTTCATTTGTGACAAAATTTTATTTTATTTCTGAATGTTCGATTTGCTAATTTTTTCTCGATGTTTCATTTCCAAATATTTTCTAATTTGTATGTGTGAATGTTTAATTTGATAATATTTGCCAATATTCTATTATTTCATATATTGTTTTTTCAATATTTCTTGCACGTACTAACATTCTTCTTGAAATTCTGCTAGAGTGGTGATTGGGGCAAAGGCCCTGAGCATGGAAAAGGAATTTATCGGGGCAAAGGCCCCATTCCTAGCACCACATCAACCGAAAAAGATGAATATATAAGCAATGAAGAGATATTTGATTCTAGAGACCCCTCGTAGACAATAGAATTGTCCCTAGGAAAGGCCAATAGAGAATTTCGAGATTTGGTCACTGATGGGATGGAAACAGATGAGGATTTCCTAAGGATAGTTGAATTATGCGTTAAGATAGCAAATTATGGGTTAAGTCATGTCATCTAACAATATCATTTTTTGGTTTTAAATTTTGTAATTTGATATATGCAATTAACACATATTTCTCATTGTATAATTTTGTGACATCAATGAGAGGGGAAGGGGAAGTTCCTGGTAGCAACCGAAGGACTGCAACAACAAACCTGCATGGCCATGTAGCCACGAGGCTATTTTCCACCCCAAGTCTACTACCTAAGACCGATTCTATACCTTCTAGGGGTGATGCCACAACCCCACAACACATGCCAGATTGTGTAGGTGGTGTACATGATCATGGAACTGATCACTCTTTTGTTGATTGTTACCCTGGTGCTACACATATCCAAAGCACAGGAAAAACCGCGGTATCATTTATGGTCGACCAGGACATGGTGCCTCTAAAAATAGTACACCTACCAAGTATTTAATATATGTCTTTATTGATATTCTTGTTATAAAATTATTTAAACAATCACATATCAATGAGATTTAAATTACTAATGATGACGATGTTTTACAGGAAACAATGTGTTCTACAATAGTTTGCATGACTATGCATTAGAAATATTTGGGCTGACCATTTGACTATGATGGAATCGAAAAAATTCCAAACTGAAAATCCTTCTTATTTCCAGACTGGTTGGCAAGTTTGGTGACTTCTTCAATAATCTGAAATTCCTAAAAAGGATCGGCAAACATTTCAAACATGTTAAAAAGGAGTATATGAATAAATTAGTAAAGGACCCCAAGTATGAATGCCCTTTGGTTGTCTGGGAGAGGGAATGGAAATAAATTATTTTCGATGTAAGAGAATTAACAATGAAAGCACAAGGGAAGAAACCACCTAGACCTACAAGGTAAGAGGTGTTTTCAATTTACTATGATGGTCTTTTGTTTACTTTACATGGAAAACAATCAATATCTAACACATTTAAAAATATTGCGTAGACTCCAAGACACTTCCAAGGAAACAAAGGCAAGACAAGACAAACACAACTAACATAAACTGGGCCAAGGTGGTTATGGTAGATTGAAGGCATCGGTTGTAAGTGCCTAAACATTTTAATTTTTTTTTATCATCGTCACAAAATATGTCATTCATTTCAGTTAGTGACTAATGATTTTGATATTTCTCAATGCAAGGGGATTCGTTCAACGATGAAGCCATAGAAGAATATATAAAGGTCGGGTTCACGCAGGGTTTTGATGGCATGGTGGCACGACAAAGAATCTTGGAGCAATATCCATGTGTCTCTCTAGAGGACATGGTAATAAAATGAAATTAAAAACTTGTTGATTAGTTTTTACTCATTGATTACTTGTAATGTAAAATATATTTTTTATTCATTTAAAATGTAAAATAATGTGCATCTTTTCCACATCCGTAGGAGAGTAACAATGCTACCAATGTTGCTGATGTACTTGATGAACCACATCACGACCCCCATATTGATTCAAGCGTTGTTGTCGAAGGACCATTACATAGTGGTATGCGGGCATTTTTAATGTTTTTCCATTTTTCAATGAGTATTAATATTTAGGGTATATTCTGTAGTAAATACTTATATTGTTTCATATGGAAGAGCATGTATATGTCGATCGAGAGAGGAGATAAAAAAGCACAGAAACAAGAGTGCGACCACCAACTATTTTTTCTACTGCACCGGCTAATCTAGGTATAAAACATTGTAATTAAATCTGTATTAATTAAATTTCCCTAGGAACAGTGAATAACAATATCACTTGAATTTTTTTTTATGTTGCAGCAGTGGACGCCCATGCACATCCTCATCCTCCACGTTGATATACTAGAAGTTCATCATGGCATGAGGTGTTGAGTACTGATGATGCAACACTTCAAGAAGGACCAATAATTGTTGGGGATTAGTTAAATTATGATGATGACTTAATTTGTTGTTTCATGGAGAACAAGAAGAAGAGTCAGAATAAATACAAATGATTAGACATTTAATTATTAATATAAATCCAATATATTTCTAGTCCAATGTAATGTATTTTGTTTTCCTACATGTCATGAATGTTATTTTCTTTCATGGTTTTTGTTTTATCACATCGCGATGATTTTTTTTGGCTTACATTTAATGTTACTCTCATTTCTAATTATAGTTGTAAAATCTAGATAGATTGGATATGGAGAAATGAGAGTGATGTGAGAGGGGGGGAGGGGCCAAAAGAGATTCCACCTTCACATGGTTGGTCATGTTCAGTAGAGAATAATTTATTCTCGAAACAAAGAGAATCTCATTCAGGTATTCGTCTTTAGTCATTAATTTGTGGAGGTTGTTACATCTTTAATTACTATTCTGAAATATAATTAAGTCATGTGATGAATTGTAGGATGGAGAGGAGAAACATTAGAGGCACCCCATCACTCAAAGGTATGGATCTTGTTAAGGACTGGTTTAAGGTGATTTTTGGTTGATTTATGAATATCATGATATTTCGTAATGAATGTGGAGATCAATGATTTTTTTTAGGAAATTTGAATTTAAGAAGACAAAGTTATGCTAACTCCACGAGTGTTAAGGATGCATGGCGGTGGGCACAATCCCCAAGGTATGTATCTCTAGCCAAATTTGTTGCTAGCCTAAATCAATGTAGTACACATTGAATGTGGTGACCCCGAGGTTCATCATCCTCTTCTTATGATTCTTTCTTCTCCTAGGAGATTCAAACCTCCTAACCTAACCTAGGTTATCCCTACATACCTCGGCCTACCCTAAACCTAACTTACATCCTAAGCCTATAAATCCTAGAATCTTAGTGGCCTAACACAAGACATCTAGACCTAATATCTATATCTCCCGAAAGCTACTAACTTGGCACTCAATTTAGGATAGACATAACTATTACAAAGACAGTCCCACCATTTTAATGCTAGATATAGATTCACTCTGACACAGTCCCCCATTCTTGGAAGTTTTGGGGTGATTAATACTATCATTTGATATATTGCAATGTCTAGAACAACATACCATTATAACTGTGTTTGGTTGTCTCCAAAATAACTCCGTATTTTTCATCTAGGGCATTAACTGACTAAATCCAATAACTTGGATCATGTTTCTTCTAACTAGATTTAGATATTATGTTCCATATAAGTGTACCTTGCAATTGTTGTTGTCACCATGTTTGTGTGTGTTTTTTCTTTTGGTCACTTGTTTATTCAATATTTCCTTGATCTAATAATATAGTTGAACCTGTGACAAGCACACAATTTTAATTATGTTCCCTATAGTTAAGTGCAACTTATAATCATTTATCGTAAATAAGGAAATGATACTTTTCTTAAATTTGGATTTGAGTCCTAGTTGATGCCATAATTTAGATTTATGTATTGTGTGGTGATTAATTGTAGCAATGGGAAGAACTTATTATCATTCAATTGAGTTCAGTAATGAGGTGTGTATTATCTTTGTCTAGACTATGAATACGATATTTAAAACAATCCACTATCAAGGTTCCTATTCCATTGCACATGCCGTGTGAGGGGAAGGAATGCCCTTTTTGATACTAGAACCCCTTGTCCATATGATGAATGTGTTATTTTTTTAACCAATTCTCTCCAAGGTGATATTATTTTCTTATTATTTCGTTGTCTATGTCTACCTTTGGTGTCCTTGCCTACGTTATCCACTTTTTTTGTAATTTTAGGGTAAGTATAAATAAAATTATATTTTGAGGATGATTCATCTTTGCATCCATGAATTGGATATCTACAATTGCAATCTTTGAGTGTGAAAAGTATTCCACTTTGTTTTTCTGAGTGGTGGCTGTGTCATGTTCAACACTGGTGGTCGCTTCTCCATTATGTTAAACAGACTACCTAGTTTCCTTTTTTTTGTGTATATAAGATATCCACCCTTTGTGTTAACACTTCATTTATGTCCTCTACTACCAACACTCTTGCAGTTCTCTCTCTACCTTATTTTGGTGTCCATACTAGACTCTGGACTTTGGAAACTATCATTATTTTAGTATGATGTGTGATTTGACCATATTTTAATTATGTGGATTTATGAAGTTGATTTCACTGGTGTGTCCATATTTTCTTTTCAAGTTATTGGAACCACGATTCTTGATTTTATTTGGAAATATCATGTTGCAAAATTTTAGCATATCATAAAAAGTAGATCGTTCACAATGGTCAACTACTTCATTGTAATTTTTCATAGGGCAATTGGTCCTCCAAGAATTGAGAATAATCACTATATTTTGATATTCATCCTTTATTTGAAAAGGGCCTTTGCATTTCCCCACTACAAGTTTCATTGGCATTCAAAAGGGCCTTGGTTCTCATTTATTATGTCTTTATCCTTTCCCAAATTCCATAGTAAAGAGAGATATGCCATCTATTATTATTCTTGTTATACATGTCATCATCACTGCAAGGATGAATTTAATGATACTAACCTTCAATAGAAGGACTATCAAGGCCTACTAACAAAACAATTTTACCGTACAAATCATTTATATAAAAACATGAAAATTTTCATGCCCTTGCAGTCTAGTTTCAATGCTTCTAGTAGTTGGTGGATGGGTAGTATTTGACCTCTAAGAATATTGACAATGCGGATGCTCCATTTTTTGGTCCTCAATGAGTGACATATTTTTTATTGGGAGTGAACCCATTGAAGACTTCTAAATATACTTGTTCCTATAGAATGCCAACCCAGGTGACTGATCATGCTCCATCTTCCTTACATGTCGTTGTACCTTTTAAATTTCAACTTCTTGTTCCTAGATTTTTATCTTAGGCATTGATTTTCCACATATAATGAGAATTCATTTGATTTAATAGTGCCCAACCACTCTGTAAGGGAGGTCTTCTACTCTAAAATCTCCTCCATCCAATGCTCTAGATTCACCTTCCATAATTTGAGGCTCGATATTAAATCCCCTAGCATGGATTGAGACTCATCACAATGGTGCTTACATATAGAAATGACAAGGTAAATTGAAACACCAGTATTGACCATTAGGGGGTTGACTCCAGTGCCAGCACCCATTTACATAATGAAAGTATGCTTATGTATCTTGCTAGTCTAGGCTTATTCCTGTGTGAATGGCATATATATATATATTTTTAAACCCCAACGTTCGTCTCTCTAGCGACGAATAGGTTCATCTCTCTAGCGCCGAACAGGTTCGTTGCTTGTATATCCATTTGTTCGCAAAGTATGTAACTTTGTTGCTCTAGCGACTACCTATTCATCCTTTGTTTGACCTTTTTAGCTTCAGGGTTGGTCAGCCTAGTGACTAATCTTCGTCGTTCTACCAACTAGCCATGTTTTATTGACTAGGTTTTCCATGTTTGTCTTGGTCGCTCTTGCACCTAATATTAGTCATTATAATGACTAACATTCATTGCTAGACCGACTAGTTATGGTCGCTAGAGTGACCAAGGTTATGTTTTCCTTAGAGATGCTAGCAAGGATTGCGACTAAATTTGGTCGCTAGATCGACTAATCTTGTACGATCGACCGACAAATGGTAACGTTTCCCTATTGTGAATAGGCTTCTTTTCCTGGTCGCTAGACCGATGAATATCCATGTGTGGTCTCTAGACCAACAAATTGATTCTGACGAAAAAAAAAATCATCTTGGTTGCAACAACGACCCTATTCAGATGAAACTTCATCGCAAAAATGTTCAAATTTAGTAGTCGAATTCACTATTACTGCAATCGGGCCCATCATTTAAATGAAATAATATTCGTTAAACATATGTAGGCGGTAACCAAAATAATCAAGACCAAATTGCAACACCAAAATTGGCAATTAAACATACAACCCACAATCACCATTTAGACACAAGCTATGCATGGGGTAATTCGATCCTACAAGTGTAACTCCATCACTATGCAAGCCCAATATAATGTGACTATAAAAATATGGTCCACCCATCCAACATGACTATCATCAACAACATTCCTACTTTAACAAGTGATCGATTGCAAAAAATATGCTCAAAACTCTCTGAGTATCCCTTAGTGTGAGAACTCAAGCCATTTACATTATACAGAGTCCGCATCTAACAAAACCCCACAATGAAAAATTTCCACTCAACACAACAAACACATAGTCACAACAATAACTCAACCCATCAGGGTGAACCATCCACTTAATTCAATATTGCTTCGATTTAGTCACACCGTAATCAACCATGTTGTGCAAACTCAGGCTTATACAATTGAACAAACATAACGATCCAATGGATATGTTTTCTACAGTAATATGGTTCAACAATCATTCGGCCCCAAAGAAAACCAAAGTTGCCATGACTATTATTTCATTTTGCAAAACACCATCCCCACAATGCAATATGCATTAGTTGTAAACAATGCCAAGTAATCATCTAAATAATCATTAGTGAAATCACCAGTGAATGTATATCAACCAAAAAAATTTCCACTATGTTAAAGAATCAATAAACCTAACAGGTTGTGGCAATTACGCATACCCAGGCATCAATCGAATTGGGGCAGAGGCCCTCTCCATTAGAAATACCAATTTATTAACATAAGGGGAGTAATTTTGCACTTTGAAAGTGAAATTAGAAATGAAGGGTCTATCATTATTATCACAGAAGGAGTAACTAAATGCTAACCAACATGACTGTCTTGTGAGAAACTAGTCAAGATTGTGCTCAAAAGTCGACAACTATACCACCAATCAAACATAACCAAGTCATAAAACTAACAGGATAGGCTGGTATTCTCTATCAATCTTCAGACTGGAGGGATAAAGTTTGTTCCATAGCCAACACAGGGAGAGCATAACCACTCTTTGTAATGGTGAAAACTTTGAGGCCATGGTGCATATAGGAATAACCACGACTCATTCGTGGATGGGTACAAATCCATGACAAGGGCCATAACTGAAATGGTAGGGTTGTAGTTCATCCTGGCAAAGGTTATTTAACATATACAGGGTATAACCTTCATGTTCTTCTATCAAACAACAACAACATGGAGGTGAAGATAGGGTCGACAAGGAACAACATCACTCATTGTGAAACCCTTGGCAGTGAAAACAACCCAATGCCCAAATGTACAATGCGTGGTGACACAAATGCTTCAATCATTAAACCCCATAAAATCCCACAGACTGGATTCAACAATACTAAAGCGTGAAGATAGACCATCAAGACCAAAAAAGATACTCTAACTAAATTAGGAAGGATAAAAAAGACCTATCACCCAAGAAGACCAATAACCTCTACGAACTGAAAATTATTAAAGGAAGAACCATCCACTCTTCATTCCAAGAGCCCAAGTTTCACAAAGTTGCAACACTCAGGAAAACACAAACCAATACACCTGAGCTAGTTATCATTTAAAAACCAGAGCAGAGTCACGAATGGAGAAAAAAAGATATACATGTAATAAAATTCCTTAAAATGAGAGTTAGCCGAGAGGTTCCTCAATGCTAAAAATCCGGAGCATAACCACAACAACAAGATAGAACAATAGCCTGACTAGGGTGGTGGATAACCACAAGACTAAAGGTGACATGTAGTAAATGCTTGTCTCCTCCTCCCACAGTGCATTAATTCATCAATACATGCCAATACATTCTTCATTAACCATTAATCAAACCATGTATCGAAACCATCACCACATTAAAACACAATAGAGGGACTTATGCCATAACATAATTCAAGTCCCGTATAATTCAACCATTCGCATAACCAATAAAACTATTACCTTTCCAAATGCACCATCAACATTTCATACTATATGTGTACTAACCATATAACCCAATCAAAATTTTATATCCATTTACGTGCTAGCTAGGGTTTAACAATAATTGTTAAGTCCTCTCATGCATGTAGTATAGTTTAGGATAACTTTAAATTCTTCCCCTTTGCAATTGTTTCTCAATTCTTTCCAATTGTTTGCATGTAGTATTGCAGAATTAGGTCCCTTTTCTTTGCATTGGTTATAGTATTTTGTCTCTCTCAAAACTACCCTTCATGTAATTTCACTAACATATTTGTTGTGTAGCTGCGATAAGAACATAAAACAATGACATTAATGAATAACATAGGTTGTAGTGACATAAGTAATCAAGACTTCACAATATCAAATCATAACCAATCACAACAAGATTTCATCAACCATGTAAGTCGTGTTGCACATAATCACAACATCAAAATGAACCGATCCAGTCTCCAATAGTTCAAGGGGGTCCCACCTACTAGTATTATTTAGTTTTTTATAATAATAGGCTTTAGCAATACTTTGTAGGCGAAACTTTCTTGAAAATTTTAATTGTCAACACCGATCTCATCTTGCTCCACTTCACCCTATAATTTCCATTGGTCCATTCGCTAAATGGGGCATTGAATTCATGACATGTAACCCTCACTCATTTGAGGGGCATGGATACATCATCGTAGCCATGGATTATTTCACTAAGTGGGCCGAGGCAATGACTACATTTGATAATACCGAGAAAACTGCAACATTATTCATATTCAATCATATCATTACTAGATTTGGTGTCCCTCAAGACATATTCATTGATCATGGTAGTCATTTTCTTAATTTCATGATGTTTGAACTTACTGAGAAGTTGGGTCTTCGACATGAAAAATCAACCCCTTATTATCCACAAGCCAATGGCCAGGTCAAAGAAATAAGGAAATTTCTTACTACTATGCTTCGACGGATGGTCAGAATTCACTAGTCAAGTTGGCACACAATGATTTTTTTGACATTATGGGCCTATCAGACATCTGTTAAGTCTGCCATGGGGTTCACACCTTTCCAATTAGTATATGGTATTGAATCCATTCTGTTGATTGAATGTAAAATCCCATCTTTGAAACTAGTTTTCGAACTTCTCCCTAACACCTCAGCTGAAGATGAACATCTTTTGTATTTGATGAAATTAGAAGCGACCCGTCATGATGCGGCCTTAGTCATTGAAACTTCAAAAAAAAAAATTAAAGCTCAATATGACAAGCATTTCAAACCACGTATATTTTTCGAGGGTTATTTGGTTCTCCTTTATGAAGAAGATCGTGACTTACTAGGGGTGGGGAACTTCGAGCCCATGTGGTGGGGTCCTTATATTGTGAAATGAGTGTTGGCGAAAGGGGCTTATGAGTTGGTAGATTATGATGGAATTACTTTGAGTGAACCTAGAAATGGGCTTTACTTGAAGAAGTATTATGCTTAAACAATTTTTTGCATGAGTGCTTTGTGTTTTTAGTGTATCATATTCTTGTGTGCTTTTTCATTTTTGGTTCCGCCTTTCAGCTGCTTACCTCACATTGTGTTTGGTTTCTATATGTCGGTGTCTTTGCTACCCTATATAGACTTTGATGATTGTGTTGGTTGCAGCACTCAAAACTTAGCATCTGTGGCTTGGGAAATATATGCACCTACAAATGAATTGATTAGTCTACATGGTGTTTTCCTTAGTCCTGTAACTAATAATATCGCAGAATACAACATAGTTATTGAGTTGCTAATTGATGATGTTTCACCTGGAATTCGTCATCTCGTTGTAGTACTTGATTCATATTTAGTATTACTACAGTTGAGTGATATTTATCCCATTCGAAGTCCTACTTTTTTACTGGTATATTTACGATTTCTCCTCTTGAAAATATATTTTGATTACATTGAATATCAACATATTTCTAGATGTCTAAGTACATTGACAGATGCATTGTCTAATTATGTGTTAGACATACATTTGAGACATTTATAAATCCAATCACACTATTTACAAAAACAAAGTAAGCCAGTAAGAAATTTATATTAATAATGATAAAAGTTTCAAAAACTGTTTTGTCCAAAGACTAAAATATAAAAAATGGAATCTCATGGATTCATGTACAAAAAGCATCAAGGATTCTACGTGCTAGAACAAGTGAATTCTCGCGCTGCTTTATGGATAAATCAATCGATAGATGCAGATATGCCCACTATGTGATGTTGATAGTGAATAGGAAGTTCATCCACCATGGCATCAGGGACATTCATGGTTAGTCCCTCCAGGTTCAGTTCAATAGCCTCAAAATCTTTGACATCTACCCCTGCTACAACACCTCTCTCTCCCTGTCTATGGATGGGAGATGATCATGAAGGATGATAAGGCCCCACATATACATTTGCGAGAGCATTTAATTACTCTTTGATTAATAATACTAAATTTTTTTTATATAATTAAAATATCAAAAAAATTATGTAAACAAAAATTTCCTTCTTACCTATGTCCCCCCACTTACACTCAACCCGATTGATAAAAATTAAGGTAATAAACACAATAAAGAAGTGAAACAATTATCACAGTGGAAATTGGAATGAAACATATACAAAGGTGTAAACAATATGTGGTTTCAACCATAAATCAAAAGAAAATCACAAGGAATGTGACATAGAACCATAGAGAACACATTGCACTAGAGAATTCATTACATAGAGAATACTTCATTTTCCACAAGGCATGCATGGAACTAGAAAAATCGTTATAATTGTTTTTTTATAAAGCATGTGGTTTAATTACACGTGCTTGTGGAGAAACCTGGAAGCACACTTTTTCCTCCTTTCTTCACCATCTTCGAGCACTACTAGAATTGTCGGTGAAGAGGAAAAAATGCAAATGAGACCAAAGAGGTGAGTACCTGGATCGAAATGACACATCGATCCCCTTGTTAGTGGGTAAGAGAAATTGGTATGCCACCCCACACCACTTCCATGTGACTTTGACTGAAGTGGAAAGCCATCATTGGGTGAGTTCCTATAATGCTAGATCACAAGGTATTGGGTATGTCTATCACCTTTAATGGACCTGCCATAACTTGATTTCCTACATGCTATAATGTCCTAGGTTCATAAATGACTTAGCATCCACCTCAATACGATTCTCAAACCACTTTAATGTTGTATCATATGTGCATAACCATGGATCGGGTGGAAAGAGTTAGCATTTTCATAGGGTTATAACTTAGTGTAAAATGTGTACATCATATAGATTGTTTAAAATATAGTTCGTTACACTATGGTAGTATGGTATTATTATGGGTATGTTATAAGCCCAACGAATAGATTTTGAAAGATGATATTTGTGTATCCTATTTTAGCATTATGTCCACTAGTGCTTTAACCTTGTTGCTAAGGGTTACATCGTTTACAAGTTTTTTGTTATAACATAGTTGTTACACTAATATAGTGTGGACAACATGGGTATGTTGTAACCCTAGTTACAAATTTAATAATATAAAAATATGAATCTAATATATTATTACAAGAATATTATTTTTGGCTACTCATGTTCACAATAATATTATTACAATGAGGATCTAAATGAATTTCTAACATAAAGAAAATCCAAAACCCTAATTCCAGAAGATGAAAAACCAAAAAAATTGTGGACCCCGTTTTTGGTAGTTTGATGCATCAACTTCCCCGGGGCGTAACTTTGGCATACAAACTTTGTTTGGGGTGCACGATAGCTCATTGGAAAGGTACCATCAAGGATATTCATTTTGGGGGCTCAATAAATCCATTGTCTATTATTGAGGTGCTCGATTCCAAAAGAAAATCATTTAGGCGCTCAAAATGGCCCCAAAAGTTGAGGAACTAAAAAACTACTAAAAGTAGTAAGTTGCCAAAAGACTGTTTTGATCCAATTGGAATAAGTGGGTGGCCATAGACATCCACTTGGATTAGGAGAATATATATTTGTTTTGGGGGACTCAATATCCCTCTGAAGGAGGGAGAGGGGATTCCTAAATCCCCATACTTTTCAGAGGTGTTACCAATTAAAACATTAATCCTATTGGTAGCTATTTCTTGTGTCGTATTTCATGTTTTCATTTCTGTATAAACAAGCTTAGTTTAGTTTTATTTTCTTGTTATTTTTCTTTTATTTTCTCTTTCGTTGATCCATTAACCAACTAACCAACTTTTGTGTTGTCTTTTTTTCATAACTAGATAGTTAAGTGCATTGTTTTTTCTCACCCAAGTGGATAAACAAGCACAATAGATTGGAAACCATACTGGGGAGTTGGATAAAATTCCTCCCTAGTTAGGCCCTTATAGATTTGTTTCTCATCAATTTGGGTTTGCAGGGGTCAAAACTGGTCCAGAGAACTCATTTCAAATTTCCATTCCCACCGCTTTACTGTGTTTTCACAAGTTTGAGGAAAAAAGATGTACAAAACATGAAAAGTGAAACGTTTACCTTCTTTCCATTCAGTAAGATTTGTTAATCAACACATTGTGCGCAACTATCAGAACTAGAGGCTATACTCAGACCTTATCAGGGACATGCACTGAAAAAATTGATCAAGAACAACCTGCGCTGAAACCACTGATCTAGATTATTTTTGGCACGAAATGAGAGAAGATATATGATAAGGAAATGTAAAGGGATATCTAAAATAGACAATAATATAATATAAATATATCATAGATGCAACCGTAAAGACAGAGATACAGTAATACATAATTTATAGTAATGAGTCAAATGTATAAAATTGTAGAAAAATATTGTGAAATACTTATTACAATGTTGGCATCTTATATTTGAGAAGAGATGTGACAGACACTCACATCCAAAAGAATATTATTACAACAAGGCTCTAAAGTCATTTTTAACATAAAGAAAATACAAAACCCTAACCTTGTAAGAGGAAAAACCAATCGTTTTATGGACCCTGTTTTGGGTAGTTTGGTGTATCAACTTCCCTGGGGTGTAACTTTGTCTTACGATATCCATTTTGGGTACACGATAGATCCTTGGAAAGAGACATTGAGGTGGGACTCAATAGATCCATCATCTAATTTTGGGGTGCTCGATCCAAAAAAAACTTCATTTAGGCCCTCAAAATGGACCAGGAAGTTCAGGAATTGAAAAAATGCTAAAAATAGTAATTTGCCAAAAGAATGTATTGAGCCAATTGGAATAGGTGGGTGGCCATCGATATCCATCAAGATCAAGAGAGTACAGATATTTTTTGGTAGACTCAAGATCCCTCCCAAGACCAAATTTTGTGTTTTCTTTTTGTCCTAACTAGATAGTTAAGTGCCTTGGTTTTTCTCGCCCAAGTGGAAAAATAAGCACAATATATTGGCAACCATACTGGGGAGTTGGATAAAATTCCTCACCAATTGGGCCCTTATAGATTTTGTTCTCATCAATTTACGTTTGCAGTGGTCAAAATGAATCCAAAGAAGTCATTTCAAAGAGAACCTCATTTCAAATTTCATTCCCACAACTCCACTGTGTTTGCACGAGTTTGAGAAAAATAGACATGTAGACGATGCAAAATGTTCCTTTTACCTTCTTTTCATTCACACATACTGCATAATATACACACTTTGTGTAACTGTCAGAACTGGAGGCTATACTCGGACCTTGTTAGGGACATGCACTGAAAAAACGATGAAGATAATCCTGCTCTGAAACCATTGATCCAAATTATTTTTTGCAGGAAATGAGAGTGGAGATATAATAATGAAAGGTACAGAGATATATAAAATATCCAATAATATAATATAAATATATCATATATGAAACCATAAACACAAAGATATAATAATACACAAGTTCTATGAATGAGATAAATGTACAAAATTCTAGAAATATAGAGTGAAAGACTCGCTAGAATGTTGGAAACTTATCTCTGAGAAGAGATGTGACGGCTAATCACATTTAAAAGAATATGATTACAATGAGGCTCTAAAGACCTTTTTAACATAATAAAATCCGAAATGCTAACCCCAGAAGATGAAAATCCAACAATTTTGTGGACCTTGTTTTGGGTAGTTTGGTGTATCAACTTCCTTGGGGCGTAACTTTGGCATACAATCTTCGTTTGGGGTTCTCGATAGCTCGTTGGAAAGTTATCATTGAGGAGATTAATTTTGGGGGATCAACAGAGACACTGGATATTATTGAGGTGTTCAATCCCAACATAAATTCATTCAGTCCCTCAAAATGGCCCCAAAAGTTCGGGAATTGAAAATTTTCTAAAAATAGTACATTTCCAAAAGATTGTTTTGAGAAAATTGGAATAGGTGGGTGGCCATCGGTATCCACCTAGATCATGAAAGTAGAGATATGTTTTGGGGGAATCAAGAAACCTCCCAAGGAGGAAGAGGGTATTCATAAATCCTTAGAATTCTCTAAGGTGTTACTAATTAAATATCAATCATATTGGTAGTTATTTCTTGTGTCATATTCCATTATTCCATTTGAGTATAAACGTGTTTAGTTTATTTTTATTGTCTTGTTATTTTTTTTCTATATTTTGTTTGGTTGATCCACTAATAAACTAACCAACTTTTTTTTTCTTTCTGTCCTAACTAGATATTTTAGTGCCTTTTTTTTTCACCTAAGTGTAAAAACAAGGATAATAGATTGGTGACCATAAATTTGAGTTTTTTCTTTTTGCAAACATTAGCTAAATCAAGACTAGGAGGTGATTTTTGATATCCTTGAGTATTCTCTTCTGCTCGCACCTTTGAGTGATATGTAGGAATGATAAAATGGTATCTTAAGAAAACCCATATCCATTTAATCAATAAAACAATTAAGAGAGGAAAATACTTCTTAGTTTTACTTTTACCAAATTAAAACACAATGTTGAATAAGTAACAGGCCCATACATTCCCACATGATTTTAATATTACGATAGTGATATAATTAAAAAAATATACAAGTACATACCTCTTGTAGCAGTAGAACCATGCGATAGCAGTGAAAAGTAATGACAAACTCAAAAATTTCAAAGTGATCCAAATTGCAATATAGAAGTAGTTGGAGATGTGTTAGGTTAAGGCACACTACAACAACCAAGAATTAGTCCCAATACTTTACATAAAATTTCACTGTAACTAGAATTGCAATTGGTGTTGGCACTGAAACTGGAGCTCCAATTGGCAATGTAATTGGCACAAATAAATTGGCATGAACCAACTAGAATAGAGGAACTAACATGAAGGAACTAGCATGAAGGAGATGGCACTAAGGAACTAGCATCAAGGAACTAACACTGTATCTAAAATTGTTCTACAATGATCTTAACAAAGAGCTACATATATACCTTCCAATGGTTATATTGTTCTGAATATGGTGTGGTCCCATAACCTGTTACAATATTGTGCTTGTTTAACCATAGACAATATCAAAATATTGTCACCCAACCATAGGCACACAACCACCCTCAAGCACCATAACCTTTGGCAGATAGAATGATTTTGGAAGAAGCACTAGAACCAAAGGATAAAAAAGAGAAATATATCACACCTTTCTCAAAAGGTATTTCATCAATTAGAAATTCCCAAACCACAGACCAAGACAAGTATCTAGCTGCAGTCATTGCAGTTGCACTCTTCTTCTAGACATGCACACCACATTCTTGAGAGTGAGTGTGTTTCCAAATGAGATCAAGAGCCTTCTATTTATACTAATCTAGTCAAGTGAATAGGTGTCTCTTCAAGTAGGGTCAACCTATCCTTTTTGGCATATAATACTTCAATATTACTTATTCTTCTCAGTTGACTTGTCTTCCAGGGTTTTCGCACATCTTTTTAGGTTTTCTCTAGCTTCTAAAATATTTTATTCTAGTCAAAGGTTTATCCATGGAAGTTAATACCTCTCGCAAATACCAAAAAATAAACACATATCCCTCTCTCTATATCTATCCATATATCTCTCCACCCCTCCCTCTCCCTATTTTTATCTCTCTCCTTCTCCCCCTCTCTCTTCTCTGAAACTCCTCGCATCTCTCTCCCTTCATCTCCCTCTCCCTCTCTCCTTCTCCCTCTCTCTTCTATTTGAATATATTCCCCCCTCATGTTCTGTTAAGAACCAAATACCTGAATACAAAATATCACAATAGATCCAAAGATATCTGAATACAATCACCACACAATATATATGAAACCATATAGAAAACCACAACTTTATTATAGAAACCCTTGA
>SNQJ01S0023879.1:96154-119655 GCA_010110895.2 Picea sitchensis | reverse complement strand
AAGGTCATCATAGACAGTGGTAGCATGGATAATCTCATTTCTACGGAGATGGTAGAGAAGTTGGAGATGGAGACGATTGATCATCCAAGCCCATATAGAGTTTCATGGCTACAGAAAGGACACCAGGTAACTGTCACTAAACAATGTTTAGTTGAATTCAAGATAGGAGGATATAATGATAAGATATTGTGTGATGTCATTCCTATGGATGTTTTTCATATATTGTTGGGTAGACCATGGAAATATGAAAGAAATGTGATTCATGATGGGAGAATGAACACATACACCCTAGAGAAGAATGGGAGGACACACATGTTGCTTCCAATTAAGGATAAGGAGGTGAAGCCGGAAGTAAGCAACACAGTACTTCTCATGAGTGGGAAGGAACTTCTTACAGAGGTTGAGAAGAAGGAGGATCCACAGTTTATTGTGGTCAGAAAGCTCAGGATTGTTCTAACTAGCACAAGGGTAGATGATCTACTAGAAAAAGTTCGGGAACTACTGGAAGAGTTCGCTGGCATAGTAGTGGATGAATTACCCCGTTCGTTGCCATCTATCAGAAGTGTGAGTCATCATATTGATCTCATACTAGGAGCCAGTTTGCTAAACAAATCCACGTACAGATTGACATCGCAAGAGAATGAAGAGGTTAAGAGGCAAGTCAAGGATTTATTGGACAAAGGTTTGGTTAGGGAAAGCTTGAGTCCATGTGCTATTCCAACAGTACTCAGTCCGAAGAAAGACAGAAGATGGAGGATGTGTACTGACTCGAGGGTGATCAATAAGATAACCATCAGGTACATATTTCCATCACCGAGGATGGATGATCTGATGGATTTCTTGAGTGGAGAAAAGTATTTTTCAAAGATTGATTTGAAAAGCAGTTATCACCAGATCCACATGAGAGAAGGTGTTGAATGGAAGATGTTATCACCCTATAAGTTATAGGATCAACTGGTGACTAGGATATTATCTGTCTCTAGTGTTTTGTTGACAAATGATTTTTCATTCTACAAATAATTTGAAAAGAAAAGAAAAAGGAAAAAGAAAAGAAAAAGAAAAAAGAAAAGAAAAGAAAAAATAAAAAAGAAAGAAAGAAAAGAGGGCATAAAAGAATTGAAATAAAAGCCCCATGAAATAATATTAACTTGGTCCATACCTTTCAAGCATGGCCAAGTTCTTTTTAAATTTGATGTTGATAGGGTAGTGAATGAATTTGGCTAAACAGTTTAATCTTAGACAAAGTGTCTAGGTTAGATTAGTGAATAAATCTCACTAGATTGTCTAATCTTGGTCATATAAGTTAAAGGATCAACCGTGACTTGGATATTATCTGTCTCTAGTAGTTTTGTTGACAAATGATTTTTCATTCTACAAATAATTTGAAAAGAAAAGAAAAGGAAAAAGAAAGAAAAAAGAAAAAGAAAAAGAAAAGAAAAATAAAAAAGAAAGAAAGAAAAGAGGGCATAAAAGAATTGAAAAGCCCATGAAATAATAATAACAATCTGGTCATACCTTTCAAGCATGCACAAGTTCTTTTTAAATTTGATGTTGTGGTAGTGGTCGAATTTCTAAACAATTTAATCTTAGAAAAAGTGTCTAGGTTAGATTAGTGAATAAATCTCACCAGAATGTCTAATCCTGGTTAGATATCCCCAGGGTAGAGTAAATTCTTAACCCAACGGTCTAATCTCAAGTTAATTTTCAGGAAGATAGGTTAGCATGCGTGCCAGTTTCTTTATTGTTCCATTCCAATAAAACCAAATTGAGGTCAATGTCACCATGTTTCATATGTTTAGAAGATCATTTGGTCGAAGCCCCATTGTGGTGTCTACTTGAAAAGTTTGGGAAAAACCCATAAAATGTATTTATCCTAAGATTTTCCCAGCGCATGTATTCTCCACACCCCAGATTATGTTTCCTGCACATCCCAACGGTTCTGATCAAAGCACCAAGATCTACAATGCACAACGCATTTTGGATCCCCCTTACCATTCTGTTTTTAACCGGGGAGGGGGTCCGGAATCGCTGATAACATTTGCATGCATCTAGATGGGTCGTGGTTGAGCTTTAAATCAATGGTGGTCAAGATTAGATTTCGACCCCCCATCGCTTCAGCTTTTAATGGGGGTCCTGAATGAGTAATAAAAGGCGCGTTAAGATCTGCAACACCAGAAACAAGTGCATAGATCAACTAATTCCTAAATGGTTTTAGACCCCCCAAATGATCTTCTTTAACTGAGGGGGTCTGGAATAAATCTTCTCCCAAGGGTCCCTGTTATATGTATGCCAATTCATTTTCCTAGTCCTTCACCATATGCCGCCTCGACGTAATCATTACCCTATGGACGCCACCTTCCACTTGTTCCCGACTTAGTCACATAACATAACTATCAAAGTAGTCCCTCCTTTCACCTTCCATGGAAAGCCCCCTTATTGTGACTTTCACCTCAAATCCCTAGCCGACACGTCATCGGTCCATATTTTTTCAGCCACCATCACCTACCATCTCACCTCGAATGACCCGTTGTCCATTTATTACCGGATAACCTATCTCATCCATCCACCTATCTCCTCGCGACTCCACCCGGAATTTCAGCTTAAATAAAACTCCTGCTATTTCCATTACTTTCACACCACCCTTCGCACTGTACTCCATTTCTTACTCCTCCTTCATATATTCCGGGTCACCTTTCACCCACGCTAGTCGCTCTAATTAACATCATGTTTATTGCACCGCTGCGTAAAATGGCGCCAAAATCCAAAACCAACCAAGGAGAGAGAACTTTTCTCCTCAGCCCCATCGACCGATGATCCCATTGTCTAAAAGACCGGTTAATCACCGATACCAAATTCGATTTTGACTTCTCATATCTCCGGGCCATGGTTCACGGAAGTGTTCCCCGACCAGAGGATGAAATTTTGGACTCTAGGAGTCCACCTCCCTTACCTTTCCTGATCCACCATTTTCCGAAGCCATGCTTAAGTGTCAAGATCATTATATCCCCGAGAAAAGATCCATCATCTCCTCATCCGATAAATCCTTTTCCTCATCACGCCGGAGTCCATAGACCAGATGATGCAAATTTCGTAAGCAATCCCGCTCTTTCAACCTGGAAATCCTTACATAGTTGTATCATAAAATGACTTTTCCCCAAAGAGCTCAAATATTCGAGCTTTTCCTTTCCCACATCCGCTCGCCAGCCCTCTCCACAAGTCCTCCTTATCCGTCTTCCATGTCTCCACTAAGGGAAACCAAGTCATTTCTTCCATTTGTGCTTTATTAGGATACTATTCTAATCAGTAGGTAGATGAACCCATTCTAGGATTTCTATCCATCTTTCCACTCCATTATTTCACCACCCGCTTTGATTTCTCAAGGTATTTTGGTAGAAAATATTCATGAACAATTGTGAATTTTAAAATTAAAGCGCATGTTCAGATATTTATCGATACTAGCCTACTTGTTCATTTTTTTCCAGGTGGATAAATTTAGTTTTCCATGCATGATGGATGTAGATGGTAGACCTCAGACTGTCACAACATGGACTTCTTTTTGTCAAGCAATAACTCCATAGAATACATCTTCGCTTCATCGATATATATTTTACCAATTGCAGGCATACTGAGCGGCGCCCGGAAATTAATAAATGATGAAGTCCGTATAGTCCTCGTGATCTCTTGACAACACAAAACCAAGGATTGGTATCTCAGATCAAATCATACCAGGATCGAGTATACAGTGTGAATTGGCACCAGATAAGCCGACCAAAATATTTACCACGTATATTTTGCTTTAGAATATATAAGACAAATTATAAATTTAGATAGATATTCATTTTGTATCATTGAAGAAGAAGCAACAACCTTGAATCAAGGGGTGGATTGGTTCCTTCATCTGCAATAGTCGTGGAGCCGGGGAAGAGGCAGACAGTATGTTGAGAGAAATGAAGTTCTTCCCAAGATTCTCATGGCACTATGATCCTTATGGGATCATCTCAGAGATGAGAGTGAGGAACAAGAATATCCCCTAATGTTCATGAAGCTAGGCTTGAGGTGGAAATTTGCAACGACAGCAGGGGAGCTCAACACTTTGATCGAGGTGAATAAGAGTTCCTCTCGGACTGGCAGGACACTAAAGATCTCATGCCACGGTCCCAAAAAGAGAAGAGGTCGAGGGATTTTATCTCTTCCCTCACACTGAGGGTATCTTCCAAGAGTTCCACTTAGGTTCAAGAGGCCTACACTTCGCCGGCCTCAGCCCAACGGGAAAAGAATCCCCTACCTAATAAAGGACTAAGTTCCAAGTATTCCTCCCTTCGGTTCGATCCTACATAAGGACATCACCCCAACAGCGCCAAAGAAATCCTCAGACTCTTATTGACACTCACCATGCAAGACCAGGGCCCAAGCCGAGCATTTTCGAGAAGTACGAGCCGATCAAGAAAAATAATCGACTTACCAAGCAGATTTGTACTAGCTTTGGAAACAGACGTCCACTCTAATAACATCGACATTCTGTCGCGATTTGACACGTAAAAGGGAAGAATGCACATGGCCATCCTCTAGGCACAGGTACCAGAACCCAAGGCGGTCACTGACTACAAGAGGTCCACCTTCTAATTCCAGACGAAGGACATGCATCTGGTTGATCAGATGGATCTGCACAGGAAATATGGAGAAATGGTTTTCTCCATATTGGCAAATGCTTCTACTTCTTCCGCTAAGTTACAGGATTTTCTGAACAATGTTTAGACTCAGTTAAAAATGGAGAAGATTTCATCCTTCGCAGAAGATAACAGAATTAAAACTTTAAAGGAGTTGGCCTCAAGATCGGCTATTATCCTTCTAATGTCAAAGCAGTGGAGGAAATGAGAAAGAAGAAGAATGATGACATAACATCCTTGAGGAACAATTGAAACTCCCACCACCGAGGACTCGCAGGTGAAGGAGATAGTAGATAAAGAAGGCAAGAAGGATGAAATGCTAAATCTTCTCATGGAGCAGAATGCACAACAAAGAAATGGAAGCAGGATGGAGAAATTATTAAAAAGAGAAGGAGCAACTAAAGCCAATGTAAGTCATTCCACTGAGTTCCATCTCGATTGGAGTGAGTACAGCATCAGTGATAGCAGTCCCGTCTGCAACTCCATTAACATCCCAAGAGAAGACAACCGACCTGGCTAAGTCTATGGAGGAGATGAATCTGCAAGAAACAGGGATTAATAGGTTGAAAAGGGAGATTGAAAATCTCCAAGAAATCAAATCTTGTTTCCAAACAAGATAGAATGTTGAGAGACAGGTAGCTGATAAGCTTAAGAAGGAAATACAACGGCTCCAGAAACAAATAGTGGCATGAAAGACATTGGCCGAGGTTAAATAGAGTGTATGGAAAGACATCACTAAGTCCATGAATGAGATATGGCCACTGATCCAGATCATGTTCGAGCAAACGAATTCTGTCCAGAGGGAGAAAGACATCGAGAAGGTCATAGTAGAATTGGGGGAGATGCCAGTGCAGGATAATGATATCATCAAGTTCCTCAATTCTATGACAAGAGAAGAGCTAGAAGAGCTGAAGATCGAGGATAGAACAGAGACCATCCTTGAGTTTAAAAGAGTTTTGACCAAGAGAGGATTACTGCTTCAACCGAAAAGAAAAGGTTCGACCATGGACCTAGGTACGAGATTCTTCAAAGAAGATTGATGCTCTAAGAAGGGCTCACCTCGGGTCAAGGTTATTAATGATAACCATGACACTTCCGATTACAAGAAGAGATTGGATGAGGTGTCTAAGGATAGTTCGAAGCTCTAGGGATTCAAGGGAGCATCATCAGCAAGGCATTCCTGGATGTCCTTCAGTTGGGATTATCAACGCCCAACACCACCTAGATTCTGGATACATTTTCCTCACCAATCCTACATTTGCCAAGTATACGGAAATGGACGGAGTGTATCGAAGACTTCTCAAAGTTAGTGTGCCTACCATCTCGTGATGGAGGAACTTCAAGGTCTGATTGCTGATTATAGATGAGTTGTCCAAATGCATGAGGTCGGCAAAGGCTTCATCAACACTACTCCGTGAATCACCAAGGGTTGCACCAAGTCATCAAGGCCTCCTAGATTTAGGAGTTTGTTAATTCAGTTATTAAAAAATAGATTTAGAATGTCCTGATCATTAATGACATGAACATTTGTAATTTGAGTTATAAATATCGTATTTTCAAGCATCACAAGGTTGGTTGATATTCACAATTCCTAACGGCTATCAGACTGTAATATATTTTAAGAGATCTTCCATTAATAAAAAGAAGGCACTTTTGCAGGATTCTTGCATGTATTCACTGCTGATGTTTATTCTCCTTGTTGAATGTTATCTCTTTGTCATCATATTGTTTTCAAACTAATCTTTAAGAGTAAAGTTGAATGTTATTCTCTCTTGTCATCATATATTGTTTTTCCTCAAACAATCTTTTAAGAGTAACTAATGTTGCGATTTATCTAGTATACCTCAAGCTCACCGAAGATTTTAGTGTTTTCTCCGGTGTTTTAGACTAAGAAATTCTTAACTGCTTCTTAGTTTAAATTATCTTTCTCATATTTTCTTCTCTCCATCATCTAAGCTACTAAAAAATCCAGTGAGTATATTATATCGCCCCGTGGAAGTCTTCCTTCACGTTCGGGTTTGTATTGCTATTTTGTTAAAAACACGTAAATTCCCATAGCCCAATGGATGTGTAGACCGCCTCAACCAATCTGAAAAATACTTTAACTACAAAACCAATCTATTTCTTTACCTAGTCTAATATTTGAAATTTGAAACATAGCTAAATCTAATAGAGAGAACCGTCTCTGAAGTTGGAAGGGCTATACCAGCTTCAAAAGTGGTTGGATAAAGCTACTTTGTAGATTTCTTCTCACAAGCTAACCCTAGAAATCTACTAAGTGCTAACATAGTGGCGACTCATACCGGTGACATAACTAAAATTGATAATTTCATGCTTTCTTTTCCCAAAAGAAAGTTTGTTCCTCGAATATTGCAAATTCGAGAAGAAAGTAATGTTTAGAGGTTGATTGAACTTCTTTGTACATATTATTTTCTGACTCATAAAACTAAAAAAGTATATATATAAAACTAAAAAAGAATTTTTTGCTCCCAAGAAAGTTTATACTAAATCTCATCCAAACCTGCAATCCCATAATAGTGGTAGATAACCCTGAACAGTTGTTCAGGAAAAAGACCTTAGCTGAATGTTCAGTGAGTCATATTCCCTTCATAAGTCCCTTTCCTTTTCAGTGGAACCCGTTAATTTTCAAAACCCTCACCTTGATACCTTTCCACAACAAAGCCTAGTGAGAACACGGTCCGATAGTTTTGTGAATGAAATCATTTTTGACCCAACCATATTACAACCCCTAACTTCAAGTTCTCCGCTACTCCCACCGCTAAACTACAAATCACTCACTCAGTGCTATCCAGTCCTCCTCATCCTCGTCTTCAGTGGCTACCTCGCCGATCATCCAAGTTGTGGTCCCAACTCCTCCGCCCATCATGGCACCTCAATATGATCCCTTGTTACTGCGCTCTACATGCTGGCCATGCCCCAAGACTATCAAACAAGACTTCCAATACTGATGCAACAGACCTCTTGAGCGACAACAACATGTAGATAAGATGAATGTGATTATTATGATTCCAAGGAAGGTGATGTAGTTTACGCTCAAATGAGATTTCTTGCCTAAAGTTTGATTGTGATGCTAAAAATGAGACAAAGGATCAGATGTTTCTATCCTCGACCTATCGCATTCCAAAGGATTTTTCTCCGACGATGGGAGGTAAAGAAAAACCTCTCCAAATATTGTCGAATGAAGTATTAAAAGGAATTAAGGTGAGACAGTGCAAGATTAATGCACTCGTTTCTCAATAACTCCAGACAAATGGACAATCCTACCAATTCAAACCTCCAGGTTTGGCATTAATAAAATTCCTGGATGGATTTGATGTCGACATGTCATACCAACTAAGGGAAAGAAATTCTACCACCTGAAGACATGCAGTGCTATAAGTGTGAGGCCAATTTGTTGGCAAAAAGGCCACGACAGAGGTCAGAAAGGAGACTCACAATTAAAGAAGAAGAAACTTCACGTTGACCTCGATTCCAAATTGATTCTTATTAGAGCAAGGAAAGAATGATGGAAAGAATGAATCTATCCAACAGAAACCCTCCAAGGGACAAAGAATCTAGTTTGGAATCTTTGGTCGACGTGGAAGTTTCTTCTTTAATCGTAACCCTCCTCAAATCAGACAGAGAGATCCTATGGATCAAAGAGAGAAGAGGTCCCGATCAACAGATCAGACCTCCCTACAAGAAAATTATGCCGATGAAGGGGAGGAAGTAATCAAAGAACTCGAGGATACTCACATAAATCTCATGGCAATTCACGATAACGAAGCTATTTTCCTTACCTAAGAAGAGCAAGAACTTTTTTTCTTCTAAATCAAACAAAATTAAGTGAAGAAGTCGAAGATAGAACATCGTGCATTTGAAATGCCATTTTGGAGGTACACCGAAAGTATAATTTTATGGAGTAAAAAGACATAAGGGAGTTCCCAAAAAAAAAAAAAAAAAAAAAAGACGATGAAACGAAGAAGGTGACCGGAACCAAGAATACCTCTAAGCCATCTGCCGAGAATATTCCAAGAAGAGCATTGTCGGGCTCATGTGAAGAAAAATGTTACTATTCTGAAAATATCATCATTAACCTCGAGTATTTCATTGATTAATCAACCAAGTACTTATGGCCATAAGTACTTGGTGGATAAACCAGAGTTGATGAGACAAAGCAAAGTCTTCACACCCTTTAGCCTTGAGGGGGAATTAACCAAAGTAAAAATTCCCATCCCACTTTCAGAATTAATGAACAAAGATGCTTATCGCTCGCTGTGTGATTAAAGCACCGACCATTGAACCTGATATAGGCATGAAGGTCTTAACCATTGGATCAACTAATCATTCAAGATACCGTGAACCTTACAGATGATCAACCCTAACTGCTCGACCTCGGCGTGGATGGTCAAGATGATAATGGTGAGGTTGCTCCTTTTTACATCAATCTAAACATACATGACCTAATATTTCATAACGTTATGCTGGATTCTAAAAGTTTCCCACAATCCGATGCCCAAAGCAAGAATGGAGAAATTGGGATTGGAGGTAACCATATCTTACAAGGATTTACACTCATTCGACTCAAATAAAGTTGATGTATTGGCTTGATCATGACCTATGCATCACCTTGGTTCAGATTCCTCGTGAAGTTATATGGTAATGATGTGGTAGTTGCATCCCAAGTATGGAATGTTGCTATCCCGGTCTTTGGGGGGATAAATTGAAAGGAACCCTGCAATTAGATATGTATTATGCCACTATCCCATTTTTCGGGCAACAAAGAAGGCTATACAGAGAAACATTGATGAAGTACATGGTCAGTAGCCAAGAAAAACCACACAACTATCCCCTCTACTCTGTGCATTATGATTTAGATTTGTTTATCTTGTACAATGATGGTGACATGGGAGAGAAAGATACTTAGCTGGTGGAAGATACATCTAGTCAAGATGAAGGCCAAGAAATCATTGAGGTTGCAAGGATGAAGAACATGATAACTAAAGATTTACCCGCTGATTTCTGGAGCATGGATTTTGATGGAGCAGTGAGAAAAGAAGGAGCTGGAGCATAAGTCTGGCTACATAATCATAGAAACAGGTATTCAAAAAACCATTCTTACAAATTAAATTTCCAATGCACTAACAATATTGCTAAGTATGAAGCCTTGATGCTTAGTTTGAAGCTTTTGAAAAGAGTTGGTGCTAAACAAATAATGGTAAGAGGTGATTATGAATTGATAATCAAGTAAATCAAAGGTGAGTATGCTGTGAAACACCCACATCTGAGAGCTTATAGGAACGATGTTCTTGATGCCTTGAGATGTTTCACTGAAGTCGACTTGCAGGTAATGCCGAGGGGACAGAACATCCTGGTAGATGGCTTGGCTACGTCAGCAACCACCTGTAAGATTCCTTTCCGCTCGACTCGCCCATACACTGTTGAGGTGAAATGCAGACCAACCGTTCCCGACAATATCAGGTACTGGCAAGTGTTTGGTAATGATGATCAAATAGAAGACTTTTTGCAGTGTAGAAATGATTTTGAATGTACAAATATAGATTTAAAGAACAAAGATGAAAATGTAAATAGTTCTGATTTTGAAATTGATAGTGTAAATAGCGTAGATTCAGGAGAATTGGGCGATGAGGAAATGGATGCCGATGTTTTACATTTGAAGGGCAATGTTTTGCCTAGAGGTCTAGTTCCTTTAGAGGACTTGTTTGATTTTAACAACGTAGCCAAAAAGCCCAAAATTGAAGCACATGGACAAGAGGTAGAAGACTGTAATATAGGGACTGAAGAGAAACCCAGGATAGTCAAACTGTCTAAATCATCACCCCCAGAGCAAAAACTCAAATACATTGAGTTGTTCAAAGAATATTCGGATGCCTTTGCCTGGGGCTATGAAGATTTGAAAGCTTATGATACTAGCATCATACAACACAGGATTCCAATAAGAGAAGACCAAAAACCGTTTAGACAAAAACTTAGGAGGATAAATCCCAAGTTGCTCCCTCTAATAGAAAAGGAAATCAAAAAAATGTATGATGCCAAAATCATAGTCCCTTTGCATTTTTCCAAATGGGTCTCTAATTTGGTCCCTACACGTAAGAAATCTGGGGAAATCAGACTCTGCATAGATTTTTGAAATATGAATAAAGTCTCCCTGAAGGATAATTACCCCTTGCCAAAAATGGACCACATCCTACAAAGGGTGGTTGGATCCAGTTGAATTTCTTTGCTGGATGGTTTCTCAGGTTACAATCAGGTCCTAGTTCACCCGGATGACCAAGACAAAACCACTTTCACCACACCATGGGGCACTTTCATGTATGTGAAAATGCCTTTTGTCCTGATGAACGCAGGAACCACTTTCCAGAGGGCGATGGATATTTCCTTCGTGTAAGAATCGGGTAAGTTTATTGTCGTCTATTTAGATGACGTAACTGTGTTTTCCTGATCTGATGACGAACACCTGCGACACCTCAGACGAGTTTTCGAGAAATGTAGAAGGTTTGGGATTTCTTTAAATACTAAGAAAATCTTTTTGAGGTTAGAGGAAGGCAAACTGCTAGGACACATCATTTCCAAAGATGGAATCAAAATAGACCCCAGCAGAATCGAGGCCATACAAAAATTAGAACACCCCAGGAACCTTAAGGAACTACAGTCTTTTATCGGGAGAATTAACTTTCTACGAAGATTCATCCCTAATCTGGTAGAACTCCTCAAAAACATTACAAATATGCTCAAAAGGGATGTAAAAATAAAATGGGACTTCGAGTCCAGACGGTCTTTCGACGAATTCAAACAAGCACTCACAGAAGCCCCTGTTTTGATCAGTCCTGATTTTACTAAGGATTTCTATCTCTTTTCTTTTTCTTCCGAACATACTATAGCAACAGTGTTACTGCAAAAGAACAATGAAGGGTATGAACAACCCATAGCTTTATTTAGTAAAGCATTGAGAGATGCTACTTTGAATTACAATATAATGGAGAAACAAGCTTTTGCTTTGGTAAAATCCATAAAAGACTTTAGGGTCTACATTCTGCATTCCCACACCATAGCATATGTTTCGAACGCAGTAGTAAAAGACATTTTGACACAGGACAACCCTGATGGAAGAAGGGAAAAATGGATTGTTGTTATTTTAGAATACGATATAGAGATTAAGCCAACAAAACTAATCAAGGGTCAAGGCCTAGCAAAATTAATGGATGAATCAAATTTCTAGGCTCTTGACATTAATTTTTTAGCTGCAGCAGATGAACAGGGAGAGATGGCGACTCCAAGTGTGAGAGAGGTATTTCTCAACTCTCCATGGTATGCAGACCTTATATTTGTTTTGCAAAATTTACAAGATCCCCATGGTTTGACTAAGACTAAAGCTAGATTTTTGAAGTTGAAAGCCTTGAAATTTTGTATTCTAGAAGGCAATTTGTATTGGAAAGATCTTTCAGGTATTCTGTTAAATTGTTTACTGAAAGATGAAGCTGATAAAGTGTTACAAGAGTTTCATGCAGGAGAATGTGGTGGCCATTTGAATTGGAAGTTCACAGCTAACAAAATACTCAGAGCTGGATTCTACTGGTCCACCTTGTTCGCCGATGTGCATCAAAAAGTGACTGCATGTCATCAATGTCAACTGTTTGAAGGCAAAATAAAACTCCTTCCTCTCCCCCTGAAACCAATCTCAGTTGAAGCCCCTTTCCAGCAATGGGGACTGGACTTCATTGGAGAAATACACCCCCCTTCTTCAGGCCAGCATAGGTGGATTCTCACTGCCACCAATTCTTTCACTAAATGGATCAAAGCAATACCCAGCAGGCAAGCCACTGACTCTGTTATAATCAAATTCGTTGAAAATAATATTTTTTCTCGCTTTGGATGCCCTAGAAAGATTATAACTGATAATGCAGTTGCTTTTTGGTCGAAGAAAATCATATATTTTTGCAACCAATATCACATTGGTTTGGGGCATTCCACAGCCTACTACCCTCAGGGGAATGGGCTAGCATAATGTTCAAACAAAACATTGGTAAATATCATCAAGAAAACATTGCAGGAAAACAAGAAATCATGGCACAACAAGTTGGTGTTCGCATTATGGGCTGACAGACTGACCACCAAAAGGTCAATTGGTATGTCACCATACCAGCTGGTCTATGGCACAGAGGCATTTTTCCCCACTTCTTTAGGAGTCCCTGTCATGAAGTTGCTTCAAGATGTACAAGCTGAGCCAAATGACTCACAGAGAAGGATCAACCAGATGATCCATTTGCAACAGTCTAGGGAAGAAGTTTTCAACAAGACCCAGGTAATCCAAGGAAACATCAAGAAGATCTTTAACAAACAAACCAAGGAAGATGATTTCGAGTTAGGAGATTTAGTGCTGAAATGGGACGCCAGAAATGAAGACGAGAGAAAGCATGGAAAATTTGACAGTCTGTGGACAGGGCCATACATGATCCAAGCTTTCAGGGGAAACAATGCTTTCTTGCTAAACAACGTTGATGGGCCAGATCTGCCAGGAGCACCTGTGAATGGCAGAATGCTGAAACATTATGTACCACCTCAGTAGAGATTCGAGTTTTCATTCTCCATTGTACATACCATTTTTATTTTTATGTTTCACCTGCATTTTCTGAGTGAAGAAACATTATTCAGTTGGTTGAAGCCCGAAGAGAAGGCCCTAAGCTTCTGACCATTTTTTTTCCAAATTTTGAGGATAAAACCAACGAAGGCTACTAGGAAGAAACTTTTAGAATGATAGGAACCAGGATTCTTGGCACTTCACAGGGAAAGTACCATCCCCAGGTGGAGCCACTGTTATCACCCTATAAGTTATAGGATCAACTGGTGATTGGGATATTATATGTCTCTAGTGTTTTGTTGACAAATGATTTTTCATTCTGCAAATGATTTTAAAAGAAAAGAAAAAGGAAAAAGAAAAGAAAAGAAAAGAAAAAAGAAAAAAGAAAGAAAGAAAAGAGGGCATAAAAGAATTAAAATAAAATCCCCATGAAATAATAGTAACTTGGTCCATACCTTTCAAGCATGGCCAAGTTCTTTTTAAATTTGATGTTGATAGGGTAGTGAATGAATTTGGCTAAATAGTTTAATCTTAGCCAAAGTGTCTAGGTTAGATTAGTGAACAAATCTCACTAGACTGTCTAATCTTGGTCAGATAGCCCCATGGTAGAGTAAATTCTTAACCCAATAGTTTAATCTGGGTTAATTGTCATAGGAAGATAGGTTAGTATGCAGGTTAGTTGCTTTATTGTTCCATTCCAATAAAACTAGCTTGATGTCAATGTGCACCATGTTTCATATATTTAGAAGATCGTTTGGTCGAAGCCCCATGGTGGTGTCTACTTGAAAAGTTTGGGAAAAAACCCATAAAATGTATTTATCCTAAGTTTCTCTCAGCGCATGTGTTCTCCGCTCCCAATTTATGCTCCTTGCACATATCAATGGTCCTGATCATGGCACCCAGATCTACGGTACACAGAGCATTCCGGACCCCCCCGACCATTCTGCTTTTAACCGGGGGGGGCGAGGGGGGTCCAGAATCGCTGATAACATTTTCGTGCATCTGGATGGCCCAGGGTTGAGTGCTTAAATCAATGGTCAAGATTGGATTCTGGACCCCCCCATCCATTCTGCCTTTAATGGAGGGGGGGGTTCAGAATGAGTAATAAAACGCGTGCTAAGATCTGCGGCCAGGAAACAGGCGCATAGATCAAGGACCCTAAATGGATTTCGGACCCCCCTAGATGATCTGCTTTTAACCAAAGGGGGGGTCCRRAATGGAATCGTCCCTCTGGAGGGTCCCTTGTTATACGTGGTGTCAATCTATTTGCYTGAAGTCCCTTCACCATATGCTATCTGACAGACCCCCATCACTTATGGACATCACCTTCCACTTGTTCCTGAGTTAGTCACTTGACATAACTACTGCCAGTCCCCTSCCCCCTTTCACTCATGGCAAKCCCCTTATTATGACTTTCACCTCAAATCCCTAGCTGACATGTCATCCRTCCATATTTTTTCAGCCACCGTCACCTRCCATCTCACCCTCGAATGACATGTTTTCCATTTATTACTGGATAACCTATTCGTTATCCATATGACCTGTCTCCCGYGCCCAACAKACCCCATTTTAAATAAAACTCCCATTATTTCCATTACTTTCGCTATTCACCCTTCGCACCAAAGAAATTCATCGCTTACTCCTCTGTTACATTCCGTCACCCTCACCCACAGTCAGTCGCCCCCACTAACGTCGTTTTTATTGCAGGTACTGTTGAAGAAATGATGCCAAAATCCAAACCAACTGAAGGAGAGGAGAATCCTTTTCTCCCACCTCCTGTCGACCTGGACAGGATCCCACTGGTCGACAAAGACCAGTTAATCGTTGATACCAAATGAAATTTTGACTTCTAAGATCTCCAGTCATGGCTCAAGGAAGTGTTCCTGGACCAGACTGATGAAATTGGACTCTGGGAGTCCAATTTGCCCCTTTACCTCTTTCCCCAGATCCACCATTTTCCCAAGTTTGTGCTTAAGTGTCAAGCTCATTATATCGCCGAGCAGAGAGCCGTCACATCCTCGTCTGGAGAAATCCTTTTCCTCATCACGCCCGAGTCCATAGACCAGATGATGCAAATTCCCCGTGCCAACTCTACATCTCCTTTCAACCTGGAAATCCTTACAGAGTTGTATAAGAAAATGACTTTTCCCCAAAGAGCTCAAATATTCGAGCTTTTCCTTCCCACATCCGCTCAATTCCCTTCCACAAATCCCCCTTACCTGTCGTCCATGTTCTCCACTAAGGGAAACCAGGTCATTTCTTCCCTTTGTGCTTTATTGGGATACTATTCTGACCAGTGGGTCGATGAACCCATTCTGGGTTTTCTATCCATTTTATCCACTGATGAAAAGCCCACCACCTAGTTTGATTTTAGTACATTCTTGGTAGGAAATATTCACGAACAGTTCATGAATTTTTGCACGGAAGGCGTGTTTAGATATTCATCAATACTAGCCTACTTGTTCGTCTTTTTCCAGGCAGATAAATTTAGTTTTTCCATGCAGAAGATGGATGCAGATGGTAGACCTCAGGCTATCACTGCATGGACTTCTTTGCTGAAGCACAACTCTACATAATACAACTTCAAGGCGTTCATCGATTTGTTTTACCACCCTATGGTAAGAATGCTGAGTGGCAGGCCCGAGCCTCGAATAAATGACAAAGTCCAGAGAATCCTGCATCTCTCGGACAACACAAAAACCGGGGATTGGTACCTGTGTCAAAATCATACCGAGATTAGAGTATACGGGTGCGAATTGGCACCGTATAAGCTGCCTAAATATTTGTTTGTCATAATATTTGCTCTAGAATATATAAGACAAATTATAAATTTAGATGATATTCATTTTGTATCATTGAAGAAGAAGCAGCAACTGAGAATCAAGGGGCATATTGGCTCCTTCATCTGCAACAGTCGTGGATACGGGGAAGAAGGGGACCGGATGCTAAGAGAAATGAAGTTCTTCCTAAGCTTCCCATGGCACTATGATCCTTATGGGATCATCTCAGAGATGAGAGTGAAGAACAAGAACATCCCCTACGTTCATGATGCTCGGCTTGAGGTGGAAAAATTTGCAAATCAGACAGTGTGGGCACCTAACACTTTGATCGCGGTGGAACAACAGGTTCCCCCGACCACTGTGCCACCAACGACCATGCCACAGGTCCCAAAAGAGAAGAGGCCAAGGTAGGATTTATCTCCATCTATCACTGAGGTATCTTCCGAAGAGTTCCAGCTGCACACTAAGAGGCTGAAGACTTCGTCAGTCTCTGGCCCAACAGGGGAGAAAGAAGCCCCGCCTACCATAGTGACCAAGTCGATTATTCCTCCTTTCAGTTTGAGCTTACATAAGTAAATCCCCCTAGCAGTGCCAAATAAATCCTCAGACTCCCCATTGGACACTCAGCCAGGCAAGACTGGGCCCAAGCTAAGCATTTTCGAGAAGTACGAGCTGATCAAGAAAAAGAATCAGACCCTTACCAGCAGTACTTGCACTCAGTTTTGGAAACAGACGTCCACTACGTAGCATCGGCTTCTGTCTGCATTTGACACAGAAAAGGAAAGAATGCACATGTCCTTCCTCCAGGCGTAGGTACCATATCCCAAGGTGATCACCGACTACAGGAGGGCCACCTTTGAATTCCAAACAAAGGACGTGCACCCAACCGATCAAATGGATCTACACAAGCAGACTAGAGAGATGGTTTTCTATACGTTGGTGCATGCTTCCGCTTCTGCAGCCAAATTGCATGTGTCACTGAACAATGTTCAAACACAACTCAAAATGAATAAGATTTCATCCTTCGCAAAGGACAACAGAATCAAAACTTTGGAGGAGATGGTCCTCAAGATCGGCTATGACCCTTCGAATGTCAAATCAACAGAGGAAATGATAAAGAAGAAGAATGCTGATATAGCATCCTTGAGGAAAAAAATGAAACTCCCACCCACAGAGGACTCGCAGGCGAAGGAGATAGCAGAGAAAGAAGGCGAGAAGGATGAAATGCTAAAGCTACTCATGGAGCAGAATGCACAGCTCAAAGAAATGGAAGCTGAGATGGAGAAATTATTAAAAGAGAAGGAGTAGATGAAACCAATGGAAGTCATTCCATTGAGTTCCATTCTGATTTCAGGAGTGAGCCCATCATCAGTGACAACAGTCCCATCCGCAACTCCATTAACATTCCAAGAGAAGACAACCGACCTGGCCAAATCCATGGAAAAGATGAACCTGCAGGAGACAGAGATCAGCAGGCTTAAAAAGGAAGTTGAGAACCTTTTGGAGCTCAAAACTTCCTTCCATACCATCCTAGCCAAGGAAAAGCAGGTAACAGAGAAACTCAAGCAGGATCTACAGTAGCTCCAGAAACAAACAGTAGGAGGAAAGACATTGGCCGAGGTTAAAGAGAGTGTATGGACAGACATCACTAAGTCCATGAATGAGATATGGCCAATGATCCAAATCATGTTTGAGAAAAACGAATTGGTCCAGAGGAGAATATAGGCCATTGAGAAGATCAGACTAGAATTCGGAGAGATGCCAACACAGGCAAATGATATCATCAAGTTCCTCAACTCTAAGACCAGAGAAGAGATAGAAGAGTTGAAGATTGAGGATAGAATAGAGACCATTCTTGAGGTCAAAAGAGTTTTGACCAAGAGAGGATTAATTCTTCAACTGGAAGAAAAGGTTTAGACCATGGACCTAGGGGTACATAGATTCTTCAGCAAGATTGATGCTCTCCAGAAGAAGGGCCTACCTGGTCTGAAGGTTATTAATGATAAACTGATGACACTTCCGGATTACAAGAAGAGATTGGCTGAGGTGTCTAAGGACAGTTCGAAGTTTGTAGGGATTCAAGGGAGTATCACTGGTAAAGCATTCCTCGATGCCCTCCAGTGGGACATCAACATCCAACACGAGATTCGATACATTTTCCTCACCAAGCCTACATTCGCCAAGTATACAGAAATGGACGAAGTGTATCAGAGACTTCTCAAAGTCAGTGTGCCGAGTCATCTCAGATGGGAGGAACTCTGCGATATGATTGATTAGCAGATGAGATGTGCAGTCAGCTGTTCAGTCAGATGAGGTTGTGCAAAGGATTCATCAACGGTCTACCCAGAAATCAGTGTGCGGTTGCACCAAGTCATCAAGCAGTTCCCAGATTTAGGAGATTTGTTAATTCAGTTAGGCTAAAAATAGATTTAGCATGTCCTGATCATTAATGATAGGAACGTTTGTAATTTGAGTTATAAATACTTCATCTTTCAAAGTATCGAGGGTTGTTGATCTTCACACCCTGACGCTATCAGACTGTAATCTTTTTTGAAGAGATCTTCCATTAATAAAAAGGAGGCACTTTTACAAGATTCTTGCGTGTATTCACTGGTGAAGTTGTTTCTCTCTTAGTTGAATGTTATTCTCACTTTGTCATCATATTGTTTTCTAAAACTAATCTTTAAGAGTAACAAATGTTGCAGGATTTATCTAGTATACCCTGTTTCTGACTCAAAATATTTTAGTGTTTGTCTTCTGGTGTTTTCAATTAAGAAATTCTTAACTGCTTCTTAGTTGAAATTATCTTTCTCATCTTTTCTTCTATCCATCATTTAAGCTACTAGAAGATCTAGTGAGTATATTATCTCGCCCTGTGGAAGTCTTCCTTCACGTTTCTAGTTTGTATTTCATATTTTGTTAAAAGACATACCCCATAGCCCAATGGATGTGTAGACTGTCTCAACCAATCTAAAAAATACTTTAACTACAAAACCAATCTATTTCTTTACCTATTCTAATATTTGAAATTTGAAACATAGCTAAATCTAATAGAGAGATCCCTCTCTGAAGTTGGAAGGGCTAGATCCCAGTTTCAAAAGTGGTTGGATAAAGTTACCTCTGTAGATTTCTTCTGCTGTCAACCTCTAGGAAATTTACCAAGTGCTAACAGAAGACAACATTCAAAACCAACGAAGGGTTGTATGAATGGCTTGTTATGCCGTTTGGCTTAACAAATGCGCCAAGTACCTTCATGAGGTTGATGAACGAAGTTCTGAGGGAATTCATCGGGAAATTTGTCATTGTGTATTTAGATGACATACTGATTTTCAGTGAGACAGTGGGAGAGCATCTGAAGCATTTGGCTACAGTGATGCAGAAATTGCAACAAGAGAAGTTGTTGATAAACATGAAGAAGTCCTCATTCATGAAGACAGAGCTCATCTACTTGGGTTTTGTTGTTTCTACAGATGAGTTGAGGATGGATCCAGATAAGTTGGAAGTGATCAATAATTGGCCATCACCGAGGAACATATTTGAGGTGAGAAGTTTTCATGGATTAGCTAGTTTCTACCAGAAGTTCATCAGGAATTTCAGTGGAATTAGCACAGTGATGCTGGATACAATGAAAAAAAGACACAAGTCTTTTCACTGGACTGAAGAAGCTGAAAAGAGTTTCAATCTTTTGAAGAGGAATATTACAGAACGACTAGTTTTGGTGTTGTTGGATTTTCGAAAGACATTTTAGGTGAAATCCGATGCAAGTGGATTTGCAATCGGAGCAGTTTTGAGTCAGGAAGACAAGATAATAGCATACTTCAGCGAGAATTTGAATGAAGCGAAAGTGAAATACTCCACCTATGATAAGGAATTTTATGCTATCATCCAAGCATTGAAGAAATGGAGGCATTACTTGATCCTGAAGGAGTTTGTATTGTATAGTGACAATCATGCATTGCAGTTTGTGACTCAATAGAAGAAGTTGAATCAGAGACATATTAAATGGGTTGAGTATATGCAAAATTTCACTTTTGTGATAAAACATATTTCTGGTACTGCTAACAAAATGGCTGATGCTTTGAGCAGGAAGTGTTTGCTGTTGCAGGAGTTCAAAGTCAAAACGTTGGGTTTTGATGATCTCAAGGACATGTACACTGATGATCAGGATTTTAAAGAGGTGTATGAAGCAGCTGAGAATCCAATTCTCAGGGACAAAAGCCAATGGATAGAGTACATGATCTAGGAAGGATTATTGTTCAAAGGTAATCAACTGTGTATTCCGAAATGCTCCATGAGGGAGAATTTGTTGAAGGAGAAACACAGTGGAGGATTAGCAAGGCAATTTGGTCATGACAAGATGTTCGCAAAGATGAATGAGTCATACTTTTGGTTGGGAATGCGAGCTGATGTTAAGAGATTTGTGGACAGATGTAGAATTTTCCAGCATTCGAAGGGGAGGAAGAAGAATGCAAGGTTCTATCAACCATTGCCCATACCAGAGAGGTCGTGGGATGCAATTAGCATGGATTTTGTATTGGGGTTTCCAAGAACACAAAGAGGTTTTGATTCAATCTTTATGGTAGTGGATATATTTTCTAAGATGAAACACTTCATTCCATGTCAAAAAACCAGTGACGCAACTCACATTGCGAATCATTTTTTCAAAGAGGTCATTCGACTTCATGGGTTTCCAAGAAGCATAGTTTCAGATTGAGACACCAAATTCATAGGGCATTTTTGGAGAACCTTATGGAAGAAGCTGGGGACTAACTTATCATTTAGTTCAGCTTATCATCCTCACATGGATGGACAGACAGAAGTGGTGAAAAAAATTCTGGGAGACTTGCTAAGAAGCTTGGTGACAGAGCACCACAGCTAGTGGGACCACATATTACCACAGGAAGAGTTTGCTTATAACGACTCGGTTAACAGGAGCACAGGAAAAAGTACATTTCGAATTGTCTATGGCATGCATCTGAGAGGAATTTCTGAGTTGAGAGATTTAGAACAGACTGTGACTAGGAGCACTAGTGCAGAAAAATTCGCAGAGGTAATGAAGGAACTTCACAGCCAGGTGAAGGAGCGACTGTTGAATTCAAACCAGGAGTATAAGTGCAGAGCAAACCAACACATAAGACAAATTCAGTTTGAGGTTGGTGACTTGGTTCTAGCACATTTGAAGAAAGAAAGGTTCTCGATAGGAACATATAATAAATTGAAGATGAAGAAAATTGGACCATGTAAGGTCTTGAAGAGATTTGGGGCGAATGCTTATGAGGTTGAATTACCCGATGGGATCAGAATTTCTCCGATATTCAATATCTCAGATTTGTACCCATATAGATCGGAGGAAACAAAGACTTGAGATGAGCAGCCAGTGATCCAGTGGAAAAAGTAGATGCCAGTTGCAGATAAGCCACAGATGGAGTGCATACTGGATAAAAGAGTGAGTAAGAGGACCAGGTGGAAGCAATATTTTGAGTATCTGGTCAACTGGAAGAACCATCCAGTTGAAGATGCTAGCTGGGAGACTGAAGTGGAGATACAAAAGCATGGACAGACCGGGCGTGAGCTCATGGACAGGAGCCCATGAAAAGTTTCAAGCGAGGGAGTATGATGCAGGAGCATCTCCAACATCAAGCGAGCYAGCGCGAAAGTGAAGGACAACTGGACAAGAGCCAGCGCAAATTTTGAAAACRCCTTGAAGTTGTTGCACAATCTTAAATGAAGTCATTAAGAAGAAKCACACTTGTATATGTAAATGGACCTTGAGCGATTTTCTCTCATCCTTAGTAGGTAGAAGGCATTTAAAGTAGTTAATGCAGGTAGATAGAATTTAATTCTAGATTAGACTGTTTGAGAGCGCAAGAGGGAAACAGGATATAGACACCCTCATTGTGCATTGTAACATTATTGAAGAATGAAGCATTGGAGCATAGGAGAAGCAAAGAGTTGTGTAAAGAACACCCATGTATAGATATTTGGATTAATAGAAAGAGGTTGATTCAAATTCATGGTTTTGTGTTATACTCTTTGTATTGATGTTGAATGATACGCTCATGAATGTTTGCTTCTTGTTATACATTTTCTTTATATGTTGTGTATATTATTTCATGTTGAAGTTTGAAGTTTGAAAGGAAGAAGGAATGAGTTTCAATTGTTTCTCTATCTGAACAAGGATTCCTGCAAGGAGTGCAGTCGAAATTGTCCGCAAGGAGTGCGTTGACAGAGGGTTCAAAGAGAGTCACTTTTGTTCTCATCCACGCAGAAGTGCAGTTGGGCACAAGATCCATGCAAGGAGTTTGTAGGCCAAGTGAAGTTTCAGGGTTGCGAACCTGAGTGAACTGTTGAGAGGTTGTTGCTGCAGGTGTGCGCAGGGTTGAAAATATTTCAACACTTGGAAGTGGTTGAATGTCTGCCACAAGGAGTGCACACAAGAGTCTTTTCTAAGGCTCAGAGTTGTAAGAAATCTCAGGAAGGATAAGGCCTTTGAAATTGTTGAAGGACAGTGCAGGGAAGCTATGATTGAAAGTTCATCAAAAGCATCGTGAGTTTGTGTGCAGGTGGACGAGTTCTGTGGAGGAATACTTGGTCATTTTCTCACATCGTCGAGGAAGGAAAGATGGTTGGAATTCTCTGAGGATATCTCCTGAAGTTCTGTGAGCCATCAAATCCCAGGAAGGAGTAGGGAGGTTGCGGCAAGAAGCATCGAATGGGTCAAATCTCAGGAGGGAAAAAAAAACCGTTGATCCGAGCCACAAGGGTCGTCGGATCTACCCGTGGATTTCCATATCGGGTTTTCACAGGTGGTAGCTCCATTAAATTGACAATGGGAATCGTGAAATTGCGATACGCAATATCCCGACGCCTAATAAAATAGTGTGGGGCCACAAGGGTCAATGAGGTGGACAGGTGGCATACCTTATCAGGTTTTCGCAGCGAGAAGTCCCGAAGCATTTGCCTCAGGATTCGCGATACTGCAAAGTCTGAAATGATGATGGAGTGAAGGACTGTTGAAAAGTCAAAATCACGTGTGTTTCAGAGTTTCGACATATCAGGACTCGAGAGTCGGAGAACCGAGTTGCTCGACATCATGAGCACTGAATTCGCGATAGGAAAAGTCCCGATAGAGAAAAGAAAGGGTCAACATTGACTAGTTGTCGGGTTTCGGGGATTCAAGAGTCCAACACTCGACCATTGACCTTGTGAAGTCATGAAGTCCGATCCCCGGATTGTGAATAGGAGATACCGTGAAAGTTTTTTGTGGGTGCAGAATTCCCGATAGGGAATTTGAAGGACCGATCAGAGTTCTTCGGGCCGAGAGAAAGAAAAGATCCTGTGTGTACACCGACATTCCGACCTGTGGGTTGTGAGGTAGTGGGCGTCGCCTTCAATTTGAAACCTGGGTGAATCCTTCCTTTGATTTGTCTTCAGCTTCCCTTTTTTTTTGGGGGG
>SNQJ01S0023879.1:39206-84456 GCA_010110895.2 Picea sitchensis | reverse complement strand
TTCAAATGGTTAACCGTGGCAGAATGGTGGTATAACACTTCCTTTCATACTGCAACAAAAATGACACCATTTATGGCACTTTATGGATACCACCCTCCTTCCATCACTTCTTCTCTAAAATAAAAATATAAGGTTCAAGCAGTTGAAGATCACATCAAGAATAAAAAACAAGTTATCCAAATCTTAAAGGACAACCTGACCATGGCACAAAATCGCATGAAACAACAACCAGATCAACATCGTAGTGAAAGAAGTTTTGAAGTAGGGGATTGGGTGTTTTTAAGACTACAACCATAGAAACAGATGTCCCTCAAGCAAGCCAAGAAGATAATAAATTATCACCAAAGAACTATGGGCATTATAAGGTGTTCCAAAAGATTGGTACTATGGCATACAAAGTGGAGTTGCCTGCATCTTCACGAGCACACCCAGTTTTCCATGTTTCATTCTTAAAAAAGGTTATAGGCGACAAGATCCCAGTTCAAACTATATTTATAGAACTTGACGAGGAAGGAAAAATCATATTGGAGCGTGAAGCCATCACTAACACAAGAATTCACCAACTGAGGAATAGATCCATTTTAGAGTATCTCATTAAATGGAGGAAACTACCGGCTGAAGATTCCACTTGGGAAGATGAGTCTTTTATACAGAAGAATCCAGAGTAACTCAAGCATTGCGGACAACACTTGTCTCAAGGGGAGGGGCATGTTAAGCCCTAATATTGTCTCATTACCCCTTAATCGAGGCATATTAGATTAGTAATGTTATTTTCTTTATGTCGTCTTTAGGCCATTAGTTGTAATTATACCTCCGAGTCTCCTATATATACCAAGGAGAAATTTTCATTTTGAATCATCTTGTACCTGAACATTTAAGTGGGGTAAAAGAGGGTTGCCCCCTCGAAGAGGCTTATTATCTGAAATTATCTCTTTTTCAAGGCATTGAGTACTTTATTTGAGGGTTTTCTATGCTATATTGATATTTGGTTCTTAACAATATGTGTGTGTGTGTGGTTTTTTTTTTTTAATGAAATTTTATGGTTTGTTTTTTAATATAAAGTTATAGATTAGGGATGTTTAGTATTTTTTTTATTTTTTTAAATTTTAGATCTTCTTTTTATATATATATTTTTAAGTTTCACTTGTTTTTAGTATTTTTTGGGTTTTGTTTCTCATATTTGTTTTCATTTTTTTATATAATTGTGGAAATTTTAAATTTTTTTAGTTTTTTTTTCCACCTTTTTTTTATAGTTTTTTTTTTCAAACTTAGGTTTTGAATATATATTTTTAAATGTATTGTTTTCATGGAATTATGTATTATTTTGTGCTTGGAGTGATAAACTAAGATTTAAAAGTAAGTATTCAAGGGTTGATTTTATGATTTTGTTTACAGTAATAATTATTTATTTATCACTTTAAAAAACGTGTCATTTTAATACCCCAATTTTAGAATGGGTGCTACTGGTAGAAGTACTTTTCAATTTGATGGTTGATTTTAATGGTACCAACCGTTAAAAATACAATTTCAAATTATCTAAAATTTTAACATTTTATTTTTTATTTTTTATGTAACATCATTTTTTTTAAGTGTCTATTTTAAGGTTGTTTTTGAGCTACTGTATGAGTTTTGAAGGACATGTTTGAAAATGTTGTAATTTTGACCCTGTTTGAAAAAATGGTGCTACCGGTAGCACCAATTTTTGAATTCAGGGTTGATTTTCATGTTTTTTTAATGAAAAAATATTGGTTTTTTGGGCTAGAGTTCTCATTTGTAGGTCACAATTATCGTTAAGTCAGTAACTTTGTTTGGAGTGAAGGTATTGGGAGGATAATGAGATCTTATGAAGGATATGGCTCGATCTTATGAAATATATTTTCTAGTCTTATGGTGATGTTTTGATCATTTCTATGGGTTCACTATAGTATGGAAGGTTGATTCTTTACACAAGGTTCTATATTGTGGTTGTTGGGGTTTATGTGTGGACTTAGGATCTCGATGTGGACCCCGTTTCTAAGTGGACCCAATTTGATGACGATGATGTATCAATTATAGTCACAAAGACAATGAAAGTGACAATGACAGTCCATGTGGACCTAGTTCGATGATGATGATGTACTAGTGGTAGTGGCAATGACAATGATAGGTTGATTCTATAATTTATCTTCAAGGGTGGAAGGAAGGGGCAAGGAAATGGGGTTGGAGCCTCCTTCCAGTTGGAGATAGAAAATCTGGGGAGTTGTAGCTTCCTTTAGGTTGGGGCCTCCTTCCAGTTGGAGCTGGAGAATCTTGGAAGTTGTAGCTTCCTTTGAATGTAATATTTTATTATATAAGAAAAACTTTCAATGGATTTCCACTTATATCTATTTTCCATTGTGTATATCTTATTCTAATATTCATTGGATATATTATATGATTGGAAAGTAAAGTTGTAAAAAGTGATAAAATGTACTTGATAATGATTCACCCCCCCTCTCAGTATCAAAATTTGTGACATTCAAACATTCATCTTGGTTTACTTGTGTTGTCTTTCTACATTTGTGAATGGTTATGTCGCATTGTGGTGTTGATCAAATGCGATGTCACATTTTCATGTTCATAAAGCATCTTGTCGCATTGAGTCATTCATGGAGGGTGATGGGACATTGAATTTGGTTAATTTTTTATGGGCATTGTTAGAAGGAAAATATCTCTATGGAACAGGGTAAACCACAATAGACAGAATGACTACATAAATCAACTCTAATCCCAAGTATGCTATATAAATGAAATGATAACAAGACAAGATCAAGAGCCTACCTCGTCCCAATGTTTAATGAATACCACCTTTGAGCATGCAACTCAAATATTTATACCTACAAATTGTCCTCAACAACCAAGACACACGCCCAAGGGGTTGGATCCAATGGTGGAAAGCGAGGAGTTTTTCACCAGTGGGAAATGTTCAATTCCCGTGAGGGATTTATATGGAGCCATGGGGGAACCTTGAGGTAGTGGTAAAACGTGTTTTTTCACCTAGAGATACTATATTAAATGGTAGTGTGACTTGTTCACACATAAGTGGATCAAATCCCACCCTCATGTCCTCCAAATATGACCCAGATGGGGTGACACGTCGCACATCAATGCCATATGGGGTGGAGCCAGACCTGACCATAAATAAGGTAGGTTGACTCTCATCCCCTCACCATTAAGGATGGGAGCAAGCCTCAACCACGAGCCTCACTTCATGGGACTTCCCCCGTGCATGAACTATTCGGAGGCACAGACAGTAAATGTTGGAGAAATGATGGTGGAGCCTTTCCCATTGCTCCTCCCAGATATCATCCAAATTTTCCATGGCTTCCTCCATTTTGTATTTGGTTCGCACTAGGTTGGAAACTTTGAGCTCTGGTGCAGCCATTGAAACACCGTTTTCATTTTAGCCATCAAAATTTTCATCCCAATGCTGTAAGAAAGAGGGAAACCATGTTGTGGCTTTGCCTGCTACACCTTTGTTGCATGACAAAAGAGACAACAACTGCTGGAGCATGTGATTTCCATGGTTTGAACTCAGATTGAGCACATGGAAAAGATGGTTAGGTCGCCTCCCATGGTGTATGTGGAGGAGGTCTTCCCGAAGGAGCCAATTTAGATTCCTCCAGAGCATCCTCTTTTCAAAGTAATCAATAACTAGTAGCCACGAAGCAGCCACCTAGGGGGAAGTCACCAAGGCCGCCACTATGGAGCAACAAGGATGTAGCACCATGGAGGCTCAATTAGATGAGTTTCCCACTTTCTAAATCGAGGAGGAGTCTTTGGAAGAGATGGATTTTCAGGATGATGCACTCCTAGCTGGATACAATTCTTCTAGAGCCATGGAGAGCGATAAGGAGAAGAAGGCAGAGGAATAGGGTCAGAGCGCAACAATGGAGCAATAGAGCGAGGCAGTAACAAGTGAGGCCATGAAGATCAAGTCGGGTGGCACGTATAAGGAGGGTGGCAAGGTCCTTGTGCCACCTCCCATCTCGACCATGCAGGAACAATGGCATGTCCCACCACCATTCTTCCACTCGAAGCATATAGAATTGATGTTCGATTTGAGAAGCCAGATGGTGGAAAAATTCCACCGTGTCACTCTCATGAGCCAATGTATTGACATGTTGTACGAATCCTTCTCCAACACACTAATAGGGAAACGATGCCCGACCTGTGCGCAACCTTACATAATGCCAGCTCGAGAAGGAATGCAAGATGAAGATGTCGACATGGCCACCTCTGAGACCATGGGGTAATTTCTTATGGTTGAGGTTCTAGATTTAGTTAGCTCAGAACTGTCATGGTCTAAACTAGTTCTATTTTCTATATTTATGGTTAATGTTCAGAATATGGGCTACCATCTGTCCTGGTTTCCTACAAAATATGGGTAGGGAAGATGGAGGACCGCTTATTTTTGACAAGGATATCACAAGCTTCCAGCTGTTCTGATTTTCGCTAATTTGGCAGAACAACTAGTAGCCTAGGCATAGATGTTTATTTTTGCTCATAATATAATATGATCTACCTCTTTTTTACTTAAAAAGAAGAACAACCAAGATACACAAGCATATGGTGATAATATATAATGTTATCACATAAAATAGAATAATCCATCAGTATACATAAACAATAATCCCACGGAATAATAATTCAAATATTTACAATATATCAATTGGATGAGAAAAGAGTATTTCTATTAAAATAATCAACAGAAGAATACAAGTGACAGACTTCTATGTTGGCTCATCTTGGAATTGAGAAACTAAGTGCCTTCCAGCTGGGCCTCCACCACTTCAATCCTCCACCAAAGGCAAGCTCATATAAAGGAGACAATTAGGTTCTCCATCAAATAAGGAAGATCTTGGGGGATGAACAATGAGTTCAAAATTTTTAAGGATAAAAGGGATGCACACTGAATGTGAAGTGAAATTTCTCCAGAGTATCTTTTCTCTCAAAAGTTGAATTCTCTCCTCTGCCATGACTTGGATATGGTTCAATTTATAGCCTTCAAATGGAACTGAAGGGTTGAGTCAGAACATTTCTAATATATGGAAGGTCAAGAATCATGGATCTCGTGACGTGACATGGAAACCCAACATAATTTTTAATTTTGAGCACCAAACCTGATGTACGCAGGTTGTAGAGGTGCAACCTACATATACGCATGTTGTCTAACTGGTAGGGCGCATATATGTGGACAAATATGATTTTTTGTCTCTGGGATGTAGAAAAAGTGACTTCAAGTCTACATAGGGAAATGTAAAGGCCATCCAAGTGAGTTTCATGGGGTGAGGAATTTTTTCTATAACAGATGCCCCATAATGTGTGAGGTCAAAGGAGTATCTACGATGGCTAAAATACATTATAATTCCCAAAAGTGGAGTAATGGAGACTCAACTGAAAGTGATAGTTTCTCATGATAATATTACAAGGCATAATGACTTTTTACACATGGATGCCAATTTGAATTACATTGCAGATCCATGTGGAAATATACCAAATAGATGTTCATGGCCATGAATAGGAAATACAAAGTAGTCACATGCCATAGGTTGTAATAGTCACGAACAAGGCCCAGTGGAAATCAGTCTCAAAATCAATCTGAATATATCTATATACAATATATTACAATCTGATCTCTGATTATCACTGAAGTCATATGGGTATTGGTTCAATGGAAAAAACTTAGGAAATATGCTACTGTAAACTGATGCTCCATGTCTTCAACACTATCTGCCAAAGGTTCAAGTCTACATCATGTGAATAGAGGAGTTGATGTCGAACATAACAAGACTTTGTTTGATTATCGGTCATTAAGGGATACCATTAACAAACATGAGACAATCTACCGATAATGAAGGTAGGTATCAAGGCATTGAGTACATTATTACAAGTGTGAAAAATGTGTTGAGGTCAAACACTTGAATAATCCATCGATCAAGAGACATTGATGTATTCCCAACCGTCGATGATGGGAGAACCTGCCACTGATGACTGCAAGCCTCTAGGTACTCATAGGACTCTAGGTCTCATTTCCAGAATAGTTGAGCTAAAGTCAATGGAAGGAGACCCACTAAAAGGAGAGAATTAAGGAATCTCTCATCAGTCAGCATGAGGTACAAAGCAATAGCTTGATGATTTTGAGGAACTTAGATGAAGAGGATGTTTACAAACCAATGAACCTGTGCGTCTTTCGCATGCACCATATGCAAGTAGTGCATGAAAAATACGCTTTGAATAGAATCCAATAAGGAATATTGTCGACAAAGGAGAGGAAACCACCAATAAGGATAATGGCATCCAAAACACTGCATGAATCCTAATGTGTGAATATATTTCTTTCCATCGAACATAAGGGAAACCCCCTAGTTAGCGACCAATAAGGAGATGTCGACTATTGGGTTCAAGGTTACCTACCTATAATGAAAGTAGGACTAGGGTACATGATAGGACTACAATTTTATGTAACTCTGAGACACGCTGAGGGCATGGATGACATGTAAAGTCAAGAGTTCTGAGAAATGGCCAATATAGGCTTATGGACATCCTTTGAGCAAGAGAATGAGACATATGGATAACTCAGGAAGCATAAAATTGATGATGAAACTTCGTGATGCAGGAGGCATCGATGAACTCTCCATAGGGACTGGAAGAATAACCAGTCGGAGGAGTAAACTATAAGTAACGAGATCAACATCTTAAGGTCATACTAAACCCTAAATTTTAATGAAAATGGACTCAAAAGTTTGTGTTGTGTTCAGAGGCAACATGAATTCTACCAATATGAGATAATATTCTTTTCCCACCCGTCATTTGTTTTTATTCATAGGAAAATAAATGCTATGATACAAGAGAGGAAACGAGTTTTGCGAGTAAGAAAATAGCTCCAAATAGTGGAACATACCTATTCTCAAGGAAAGGAAGTGCATGCGGGGCATGGAAACTTGGGGGAATGTTTCCTCTTAGGGTAAAGGGTGTTAAGCTGGAAAGGATATAAACAAGGCTCTGCTTGGCTAGTGATGCAAATTGATGAGGTAAGAGGCTTATAACAAGAAAGAGAGAACCAAAAATAGGCTCAATACTTCATGCATGAGAATGGAATGCAATTACAGCTTAACTCCAAAGAATGTCCTTTTTCATAAATTTAGTCCCCTAGGCCTGAAAAATTATAAAATAATACCCACGAGAACTCTTCTAGCCAATGTTGACTAGAGTGTTCCTTTTTCAAAATTAGTCTACTTGGCCCAAAAAGGGTTAAAATTACACCAAATAGACATCTTTTCAAATCCATTTAATGAGTGTGAATTCCCCCATCATGACTTGCATTGGTTGGTTACATGCTCCCAACATGAATTGTAGGGGCTAGTAGCTTGTCTTCAACATGACTTGCAGAGGTTTTTGACAAACCTCCAACATGACTAGCAAAGGTTGTTGATGAATCCCCAACATGACTAGCAGAGGTTGTTCATGTATGTGCAATGTGAATAGAAGTGACTAGAGTTATTCCCCAAGACTGACTTGTAGTGGTTGTTTGTTGGTCTTCAACATGACTTACAAAGGTTGTTTACCAATCTCCAACATGACTAGCAGAGGTTCGTGATATAATACCAATATGAATCGTAGTGTCTGGACTTGTGTTTCCAGCATGACTTGCAACAACTGGTTGTGACATATGAGACCAAGGTTATGGGAAAGACTTATTTTGAGATATTGCAAGCTAGGAAGGGTTTTGGTATACACCATGGTCCTGTCTGATAGGATGGTATCCTCCTCCAAACTAATTCATAAAGGGTTGTAAGGGAATCATCACCAAGGAAGCTGCTTGCGAAGAGAAAGCAACATGACAAGGGTTACTCAGGTGATGATATATCTTGCCTCTATATGAAGGAACTCTGGAAAGGGGGTTTCCCATACTATCAAACTAACTCCACTTGGATGAAACACCACAAGACAGAAGGAGGTCTACCATGAGAAAATAGTTCGTAGGAACTGACATAGCGTAAGAAGGATAGATGGATGAGATTTAATACATAGAAGGACCTCCCATTTGAGCACTTGATCCTGGAAAAGTGAATCTAGGATTGGGTCCATAGGAAGGAGGATTCCAACCTCCTACCATAAGAGTTGGATGAGGGATATGGCTCCCACTAAAAGAAAATTTAGAATAAGGAGGCATCATGCCCCCAGAACCAAAACTAGGATTCACATAAGATGATGGGATAGAGGGTGGAAAGTGAAAAGACATGTTTGGCATACCAAGAGAAAAAGGATTAGAGGACCAAGTGATGCAGGAGCATTGTACAAAGCCAAATCATGTGCCTATCCAAAGGAACAACTAGATGCGTAGATGGGAAAATGGAGCACGTTTTTATGAAAACGTTTTAAATTTTGAAATTTGAAGCATTAATGTAATAGATAGGAAAATGCACACTTACATTTATGTCTTGGAGATATGAACAGATATGGAGAGATTAATCCCATTTGCCAAATGTATTAGGCATTTAAGTCTGTTAATGTAAAGTAGGTAGGTATGAATGTTAGATTAGACAATTTAGAAGCATAGGAGGGAAAACGAATATGGACACCCTCACCCTTGTATCATTGTAATTTTTATGATCATTCAAAATTCATAAGCTGGAGAGGTGTAGCAGAGAGCTATAGAGAAGAACCCATGTACAGGAGAACTTGAGTTAATATATGAAGCTTTGACTCAATTTTCATGGTGTTGTGATGCTTACTATTTACATTTGCTGAATGGTATGTTTACAGTTGCTTTGTTTCTCTATATGCATATGTTTCAATGTCGTGTTATGTGTATGATTTCATGTTGAGTGTATGAAGTCTGAGAGAGGAGAAGAATGAGTTTCAATTGTTTCTCTTCCTGAGAATTCTTGCAAGGAGTGCAGTGAACATTTGCAAAGTGTGCATTGACGAGGGTCTGAGTTTTATCTCAGAAAGATTAGGAGAGATACCATTGTTCTCATACTAGCTGAAGTGCAGGTGAAGCACAGAGTTGTACAAGGACTGCATAGGCCAATTGAAGCCTTGGATTTTATAAATCCAGAAGGAAGGTTGAAGGACCACTGTTGCAAGGAGTGCACATGGTCGAGGACTCAAACAACCAGGGGTTATTTGAAGGTTTTCCGCAAGGAGTGCGAGCAGGGATCATTTTGGAAGCTTGAGTTTATAAGTGAAATATCAGGAGGGATTTAACCTTTGAAGTGTTCAAAGGGAGATGGAGGACGGAATCATCTCATAGAAGTTAATTTCAGGAGGGAGAGCACCGATTCATTTGGACATAAGTCCTTGAGGAGTGCATCTAGTGGTCAGAATTCTCCATGGAGAACTCGCGAAGTCACAAGGACCATAGGATCTAGAGGAGTTGTAAGGTGGTTAGGAGTTGGGTGAATCCGCCACCCTGACATCAAGAATCAATGTGGATTGTTGATTGTAGTCTATTGAGCCGTCAGATCATTTAGGGGATTTGGGATTCATAAGTTTGGAGTGCAGACCAAAATCCTTGGTCACTCTAAAACCCAAATCACAAAAGGGATAATCAAGTGTGAAATTTCGGCATATCGGGGTTCGACATTTCGAAAATATTGATGACAAGGAATTGGGACCTTAGCATTGAAAATCTTGAAGTCGCGAAACATGACATGCCTTTGGTGTGAAACATCAGCATTTCGGCATATTGGGGTTCGGCATTTCGGAAATCCTGATGACAAGGATTCTGGGCTCTTAGCACTAAAATCCCCGAAGTTGTGAAACACGAAGTGTCGTCATAGTGAAATTTTGGCATTTCATCTTTCCGGGGTCCAGGAAGTAGAGGAGACAAGTTATTTTTGGAACCGAGAGTTTCAAACCCCCGGTACACGAAATCCTGAAAAAAATGTTGCTATTTCAGAATTCGGGAAATCATAAGGCAAGAGGAATGATTGTTGGGTCGTTCTCTCAAGTCACGAAAAACTAAATTTAGTGGCAACAGGTGGTGTGCATTGGAGCGGTCAACCCTCATTGACAATTCACATTTCAACATGTGTCAAGAGCTGTGGGGATATATCGAGACTCTCCAACTCCCAAAACCCGAAGTCCTTTGTGGCTCAAACAAAGGGTTTGATTAACCCTTGTTGTGGTTTTAGTGAAGATCCTGTGCAGATCTTGGCTTGAGGGCAGGGGGTCTACGTCAGTGTGGTATCAAAGCCTAGAACAAATTCTTTTCTTTCTATAGCAGAGAGAAAAGGGAAAATTTTACAGCCATGCCTCTGAGAAGAAGAGATAGGAAAATACCTAATCCAACAAAGGAAAGAGAAATGTCGAGAAGAAGATATAGGGAAATACCTGATCCAACAAGGGAAAGAGAGATGTGTGAATTACGTGCCAGGCTTGATGCTATGGAGACAACACAGAGGCGCACAATTGACATTGGGGATATCAGTGAGGCTAAAAGTGAAAATGAATCCATAAATGAAGAAGTTGCAGTCGAAGATGCTGCAAAAGAATGCCTATTCATGGCTATTGCAAGGATAGGTGCTAGAGAAAAAATGGACATCCCATTGTACGAAGGAAACTTGGATGTTGAAGAACTTCTAGACTGGATTAGAGATCTAGACAAATACTTTGACTATGAGGATGTCAAGGAAGATAAGAAAGTCAAACATGTTGTTACCAGACTTAAAGGGCATGCAACACTGTGGTGGGATGAACTGCAAGTTGACAGACGCTGCAAGGGCAAGCATAAAATCAAAAGCTGGGATAGAATGGTTGCAAAGATGAAAGCCAAATTTATACCCAGGGATTATCAAATCACTCTGTTTCAGAGGATGCAAAATTTGAGACAGATGNATGAACTGCAAGTTGACAGACGCTGCAAGGGCAAGCATAAAATCAAAAGCTGGGATAGAATGGTTGCAAAGATGAAAGCCAAATTTATACCCAGGGATTATCAAATCACTCTGTTTCAGAGGATGCAAAATTTGAGACAGATGCTGATGTCAGTGAAAGAATACACTAAAGAATCTATAGGATAAACATCAGAGTAGGTCATCGGGAAAGCGATGATGAAAAAGTTTCCAAGTACATGAATGGTTTGCGATATGACATTCAAGATGAGATGAGCATGATGACCATTCGGACTATGGAAGATGCTTATCAGATGGATATGAAAGCTTAAGAGAAGCTGAGCCAAAAGCAAGGTCAAAGAGGCCGCGGTAGAAGTCAATCCAGAGGCAAAACAATTGCCCAAGACAAAACTCATAGACCTAAAGAAGAGGGAAGGAAACCTCAAACTCAACTTGAGAGAGGAGGAATCTCACAGGGAAGGAAGTATGCTGATAGAAATACTTTTCCTCGAGTCATAGGAAGAGGAAGAGGCAGAGCAGGTGAAGTGAAATTCTTTTTCTGTGGAAAAATCAAACATAAATCCTATGAGTGTCAAGATAGGAAGAAAGATGGTGGTGAAACTCACATTGTCAAAGCTCAAGGATGGAACGTTGAGGCAGAAGATGTTGAGGGCAGAATATATTTGATGATGGGGAAAGTTCTCTTGAATCTAGAGAAGGAGGCAGAGAATCCAGCCCAAAGAAACAGTCTGTTTTAGACTGCTTGCAAAACTAAAGATAGGGTATGCAAGGTCATAGTGGACAACGGTAGCATAGACAATCTTGTATCTATAGAGATGGTAGAAAAGCTGTAGCTGCAGACTGTTGTACATCCAAGCCCATATAGAGTTTCATGAATACAAAAGCACATCAAGTAAATTTTTTGTTGTGGTTTACCCCTTGTCATAGAGTGATTTTCCTTGTAATATAATTGGCGACCATACTAGGGATTTAATCTTCTTTTTGGAGTTTGGAGTGTTTTTCTCCTTTGATTTCTCTTGGTTAGCTTGAGTTTCCTTGTCGTATGATTTATTGACAACCTATTTTCATTTTGAATATGATTTTCTTGGTCGTATCCTTAACCTGGCAATGTTTTAATACATATATGCAGTTTTTCCCTTGATAGACACGTACATACGCGAGATGTCATTATATAGGGCACATACATACGCAATGTTTTCTTAAACAATCGCGTACATCAATATTGTTTTCTTAGTTGTTTAGTTTTGTGTTTATTGGGTGAGTTTTGATGGTTGCTGAGTCTTCTTGGGTCTCTTTCATAATTGTTGAGTTCCTATGGAGTGATAGGAAACTTTTCATTGGTTGAATTTTCGGGCGGTTTTTCTTTCTCATCATCCTTTTCATTGGTTTTCCTTGCATCTTGGGTTGAGTGTTTCCTTCTTGGTATCCTGCTTGGTTTTTCTCTTTTTTCTTACATTAGGGTGTATATATTATATTGTTGTTCATTCCTTGCATTTTCATTTATTTATATTGGAAATACAAAAAAATACATTTTTCATTTTGGAATTTTCTCTTTTGGGTTGTTTATCATTGATCTTGATACATGTATGGAAAGATTGCATCTTATTGAAATTACTGAGTTGAATTGAAAGTTGCATTTTGAAAGGCTTATCATATTTTGAGAATTGAAATTTAGGACTTAGATTTATGTTCATATTCATTTCTTTTATATTCTAAGTCATCATTAGTTTCACAACCACATCTTTTGATTAAACAAAATCCATTAAAAGTAACGCTGATTAATTTAAAATTGATTAGAAACGATTTTATTTTTCAGATGAACACAAACAAGCATAGGATATAGAGCCTTGGAATAGGATTTTGTGAGTAAAATTCTCCAAGGATATTAAACTCAACATATGTGTCTGACTAAGGGAGTGGTGAAATCCATTGTATAATCGGTGACATCAAGAGGCTCCACTCACACCATAGTTAAGAATGAGGTCACATGTGTCAGACAATTGGCTTAGGTTGATGGATAGTTGGTATGGATTTTTGGTTGTCATTGATGTCAACCATTGGAGAGTGATATTGTATATTGATTTCAACCCTTAGTAATTGATTTCAACCCTTGGATAAAGTTCGGTAGAAAATTTCAGTAGCACAAAGGTTTGGGTAATGGACCCAAGGTTGTTTCATGTATAATGGTATGAGTTTTAATATATTTGAAGGTACAATTATTATATATGGATATTACATGTTATGCCATTTCCGGTGGTATGTGGAATTCCACATAACTCCTCACGGTTAGAGTGTTATGGCCGTGAGAAGTTGGAGAACCCAGGTTTGGGTAATGGACCCAAGTTTGTTTGATGGATAAAGGTACGAGTTTTGATATATTTGCAGGTAATACTATTCTATATGGGTAGTTCATGTCATTACATTTTTCATGGTATGTGGAACATCACATAACTCCTCATGGTTTGAAATTTATGGCCTTACGAAGTTGGAGGACCCTCATATGTCATCTAGAAGCCCCAAAAGGTCAAAGTAGTCAAAGTGGTTTAAGAGATTTCAGAAGGTAAATAATAAAGTGAAGTGATGATTGTACTATAATTCAAAGTGAATACAAAATAAATTATTTAAATAATAAATTTAATGGAGAAATTAAAAGTGGGTTGACCCTAAAATAAGGAAAGTGGGCAAAGTGACCTAGAAGATGTTTTTCAGGAAGCTACTTGGAGAGTATAAATAAGAGGCAAGGCTCTTTCATTTTAGATCACACTTGAGAATATTGAATATCTATAGGTGTCTGAGGTAACCAAAGGATATATAATCCTAATTTCTGAGGGAAGGTGAAGAAAAGAAGGCCAGAATTCAAGGAAGGATAAATTCTTTTGATGATGCTTTCTAAGGTATGTTATTTACAGGTCATCTCACCATTTTTGCAATAATTTTTTTTGTAGAATGATTGAGATCATGAAATTTCTATTCCATTGAGGGAATATATCCCATTATCTGTGGTAATAAATTCATCTTGTGGTTCATTTTATTTTTGGAGTTACACTCCGTGGAAAATAGGGTTTGTGGCTAGTCCTGAAACTAGTCTAAAATAGGTGTTTTGGGTAAAAACGTCATAACTTCTTCATAACATATCTAAATTCAGTAAGACAAAATGTGTTGCTTAGAGTATAGTATTTAGTATTTTTTTTAACAATTTAATATCAATTTAACAAATATTACATGAACAACATGCTCTACAAGTTCTCTCTCTAGAATAAGCCAAAATTCAGCAAGGTATGCCATTTTTTCTATAACTCATTTTTGAGAGGTTCAAAGTAGTGACACCTGGATGAATTGAAAAAAACAAACTAAAGAAAATTCTATATCAGTTTCATATATTTATTCATTACATGTACAAATTTATGATTATTTCAAGTTAAGGTTGTTAACTAATCCAAAACTAGTCATGTGAGACTAAAGAAAAATTTGATGAAAATGCTAGTCTCTTGTTGTTAAAGTTAAGGAAGGTTGGTAGGTATGTGATCATATACACCAGGTCTATTACCGAGTTACAAATCATATTTTTATGATGAAATTGACGAGGGAATTTGGTTGAGGTACATGTCGGGTACATGGTTGGGACAAGTAGCTGATGCGTTGGCACATACAAGAACAAAAGTATGGACTCAACTGATAGAAGATGCAGAGTTGAAGGAAATTGGGAAGACACTACATGATGCACAGGAAAAGATGTAGAAGTTTAAGGAAGTGATCAGTACCTTATCAATAGAAAAAAAGATGGCAACAATAGAAAAAAATAGAAAATTATACTCAAAGATGAACCAAATGAGGGTGAAGTAGCAGGATCGTGCACATAAGATCGAAACAATGTAGGAGGAAGCATACAAGGTGACAATAGAACTAGTAGTTTCATAGGGCATGATCAAGAAGGTGATACAATAAAGTGTAGAAATTATGAGGACACATATTACTGTAGAAACAAGCGAGGGAATTGCGCAGCAAGAAACACAAGAAAAGGGAAAGATCACAACTATAAGGGAAAAATTTTAGTAGTTCATGGATACTTGGAAGAAAATCTGAAGTGGCTTGGGATGAGCCATAGATGAGTGTTGGGGGCTTGTTGGAGAAGGTAATTTTGGAAAAAAGTTTGGGAATCATGGAGGATCAAACCATGTGACAATTTGGCTAAGGAGAAGTGCACACAAAATAAAGGAAGACAATTAGCTCATTTTTAGGAGTCATCACACACATAATATATAAGTTAGCTAGACATAGTTAGAAATTTTGGTACATTTTGTAACAAGATATGCCCTAGTATCAATGCAAAAATATGTAATGGGTTCTTTGGGTAGAGAGAGTTGATAATTGGGAAAATACTAATTTCTAGGTGAAAGAGTCATATATATGGAGAGTCAGTGATGAATGATGAATGAGAGATATGATGGTTAGTTGTTGAAGTTTTTGAGATGAAATGAAGTTATAGGTCTGAGTAATGACTCATTAAGATGATGATAGTGAGATGGAATGAGATAAGTATGCACTATATGCACAAGTGACTTGGTCATTTTGGGTAGAACTGATGTATCTTATATGAGCGTAGTGTGCACCTGTTGTAAGGATTGAATATGAATGAATAATATAAGAATCCAACTGTTGTGGACGTAGCCCATTTGGGGTGAATCACATTAAACTATTGTGTCCTGATGTGTTGGCTTACTCTAATTATTCTGCACATGTAATAGATGCTTATTGATGCAGGAGCATCTCCAACATCAAGCGAGCCAACGCGGAAGCGAAGGACAGCTGGACAAGCCAGCACAAATTTTGAATTTCTCTTGGAGTTGATGCGTGAACATAAATGTGGAAATTTAATGAAGCGCACTTGTATAATGTAAATGGACCTTGAGCAATTCACTCTCGTCCTTAGTAGATAGAAGGCATTTAAAGTAGTTAATGTGAGTAGGTAGAATTCAATTCTAGATTAGATAGTTTTAGAGTGCAAGAGCGAAAAGGGATATAGACACCCTCATTGTGTATTGTAACATTAGATTATGAAGCAGCATTGTTGAAGGGAGCAAGAGCATGTAGAGTGCTATGTAAGAACACCCATATACAGGCATTTGGATTAATAGAGGAGTTTGATTCAAATTCATGGTTTTGTGTTTGTTCTCTGTGTATTGATGCTAAATGATATTCTCATGAATGTTTGCTTCCCATTATACATTTTCTTTATATGATGTGCATATGATTTCATGTTTGAGTTTGAGGTCTGAAAGGAAGAAGGAATGAGTTTCAATTGTTTCTCTATCTGAACAAGGAGTCCTACAAGGGGTGCAGTCGAATTGTCTGCAAGGAGTGTGTTGACAAGGGTTTAGATAGGGTAGATTTTGTTCTCATTCATTCAAAAGAGCAGTTAGGCACAAGATCCGTGTAAGGAGTGCGCAGGCTAAGAAAAGTCTCAGGGTTGTGGACCTGAGTGAATCATTTCAAAGACTGTTGCTGTAGGTGTGCATAGGGTCAAAGGAATTTCAGCACTTGGAAGTGGCTGGAGGTTTCCACAAGGAGTGCATGCAAGAGTCTTCTCTAAGACTCAGAATCATAAGGAAGCTCAGGATAGATAATACCTTCGAAACTATTGAAGGGAAGCGCACAGAAGTTGTACCTAGAAGAATTCAAGGAGGCATTGTAAGTTTGCATGCAGGCGAACAAGTTTTCACGGAGAAATACTTGGTTCTTTTTGCATAAATCATCCAGGAGAAATGGACGGTTGGTATTCTCTGAAAAGGATGCGCGAATTTCCATGAGATTTTAGATCTCTTGGAGGGGCAGGGGAGATACTGCGAGTATTCCCAAAAGGTTCAAATCTCAAGAGGGGTAGGACCGTAGATCTGACCTGTAAGGGCCAGAGATTCCATATCGGGGTTTCGTGGGTGGAAGTCTCATAAACATTGCAATGGGAATCAGGATATTTTGATTTGTGTGGGCCACGGAAAAGTCGATCATTGGATATGTGGCATGTCATTTCAGAGTTTCCTGGAAATTAAAGTCCCGAAACATATGCATTAGGATCCGCAATACCATGAAGTTTGAAATCCCGACATAGGTGATGGGGTGTTGAAAAGTCAAACTTGTGAGTATATCAGAGTTTTGGCATATCGGGAGTCGGGAGTTGGAGAACCAAGTTGCTTGACATTGTGAATGTCGAAATTGCGATGGGGAAAAACTTGAAAGGTTAAGGAAAGGGTCAGCGTTGACTATTGTCGGGTTTTAGGGATTCGAGAGTCAAACACTCGACCTACGGATTCATGAAAGCGTGAATTCCGATCTCCTAAGTGTAAAGAGGGGATCCCACGAGGATTGCTGTGGGTGCAGATTTCTCGATAGGGAAATAAAAGAACTGTTGAGAGATCCTTTGGGCCGAGGAAAAGGAAAGATCCTATGCTAACAAGGACCTTCTGACCTGCGGGTTGTGTTGGGAGGGTGTCAGCATCATCTGGTATTAGAGCCCAGAAAGGTTCTTTGCTTTCTGTAGCATAGAAGAAGAAGAAGAAGAATTGACCATGCCATCAAGAAGAAGGGACATGCAAACACCCGATCCACCAGAGGAAAAGGAAATGCTGAGAAGAAGAGGCAGGAAAATGACAGATCGAACTATGGAGAGACAGATGCATGATCTAAGAGCCATACTTGAAGACATGGAGATAGCGCAAAGACGCACAGTCAGTGTGAGGGATATTAGTGATTCTAAGAGTGAAGTTGAGGCTGAACATGAGGAGAAAGTTTCAACTGAAGATGCATCAAACGAATGTTTGATCAGAGCTATTGCAAGAATGGGTGCAAGATAAAAGATGGACATTCCAGTTTATGAGGGAAACTTGGATGCAGAGGAGCTTATAGACTGGATTAGAGCTCTGGACACATACTTCGACTATGAAGATGTCGAAGAAGACAAGAAAGTCAAGCATGATGTCACTAGATTGAAGGGACATGCAACATTGTGGTGGGATGAACTACAAGCTGACAGATGCTACAAGGGAAAATAGAATATCAAAAGCTGGGATAGAATGATCATGAAGATGAAGGTGAAATTCATCCCCAGGGATTACCAAATTACTCTATTCAGGAGTATGCAGAACCTGAGATAGAAGCTGATGACAGTGAAAGAATACACTGAGGAATTCTACAAACTGAACATCAGGGCACGTCATCGGGAGAGTGATGATGAAAAAGTTGCTAGATACATGAATGGCCTGAGATATGATATCCAGGATGAGATGATCATGGTAACCATATGAACAGTGGAATATGCTTACGAGATGGCTTTGAAGGCAGAAGAGAAGCTGAGCCGAAAACATAGTCAAAGAGGCTGAGGCAGAAGTCAGTCCAGAGGCAAATCAGTTGCCCAGGATAAATATCAAAAGCCCAAGGAAGACTGGAAGAAACCTTAGACTCGAACTGAAAGAGGTGGAACCTCATAGCGAGGGAAATATGCTAAACAACGAGGGCAACATACTGAGCAGAGAGGAGATTATGTTGACAATAACACTTTTCCTCGTACTAGAGGAAGAGGAAGAGGAAGAGGTGGAGTAATAACATGCTTCACATGTGGAAAGAATGGGCACAAGTCTTATGAGTGTCCAGATAAAAAGAAAGAAGGTGGAGAAGCTCACATCGCCGAAGCACAGAGGCGGGATGTTGAGGCAGAAGACGCTGAAGGAGAAAGATCGTTGATGATGCGAAAAGTCCTTTTGACACCAGAGAAGGAGGTGGAGAGTTCAGTCCAAAGGACCAAAATTTTTAGGACTACTTGCAAGACGAAGAACAGGGTATGCAAGGTCATCATGGATAGTGGTATCATGGATAATATCGTTTCTACAGAGATGGTAGAGAAGTTGGAGCTAGAGACGACTAATCATCCAAGCCCATATAGAGTTTTGTGGCTACAGAAAGGACACCAGGTAACTGTCACTAAACAATGCTTAGTTGAATTCAAGATAGGAGGATATAATGATAATATATTGTGTGATGCCATTCCTATGGATGTTTGTCATCTATTGCTGGGTAGACCATGGCAATATGACAGGAATGTGATTCATGATGGAAGAATAAAAACATACACCCTAGAGAAGAATGGGAGGAATCACATGTTGCTTCCAATCAAGGATAAAGAGGTGAATCCGGAAGTAAGAAACACTGTACTTCTCATGAGTGGGAAGGAAATTCTTACAGAGGTTAAGAAGAAGGAAGAACTGCAATTCATTTTGGTCAGAAAGCCTAGAATTGTGTTGACCATCACAAGGGTAGATGATTTACCAGAAGAAGTTCAGAAACTGCTGGAAGAGTTTGCTGATATAGTAGTGGACAAATTACCTCGTTCGTTGCCACTGATTAGAAATGTGAGTCACCATATTGATCTCATACCAAGAGCCAGTTTTCCAAATAAATCCGCATACAGATTGACGCCGCAAGAGAATGAAGAAGTTAAAAGGCAAGTCCAGGAGTTGTTGGACAAAGGTTTGGTCAGGGAAATCTTGAGTCCGTGTGCTGTTCCAAAAATACTCAGTCTAAAGAAAGACAGAGGCTGGAGGATGTGTACTGACTCAAGGGTGATTAACAAGATAACCATCAGGTATAGATTTCCATTGCTAAGGATGGATGATCTGATGGATTGCTTGAATGGAGCAAAATACTTTTCAAAGATTGATTTGAAAAGAGGTTATCCCCAGATCTGCATGAGAGAAGGTGATGAATGGAAGACAACATTCAAAACCAATGAAGGGTTATATGAATGGCTTGCTATGCTATTTGGATTAACAAATGCGCTGAGTACCTTCATGAGGTTGATGAATGAAGTCCTGAGGGAATTCATCGGGAAATTTGTCATTGTGTATTTGGATGACGTATTGATTTACAGTAAAATAGTGGCAGAGCATCTGAAGCATTTGGCTACAGTGATGCAGAAATTACAGCAGGAGAAGTTGTTGATAAATATGAAGAAGTACTCATTCATGAAGACAAAGATCATTTACTTAGGGTTCGTTATTTTGACATATAATTTGAGGATGGATCTAGCTAAGGTGGAAGTGATCAAGAATTGGCCATCACCGAAGAACATATTTGAGGTGAGAAGTTTTCACGGATTGGCTAGTTTCTACCGAAGGTTCATCAGAAATTTCAGTGAAATTAGTGTAGTGATGATGGACACAGTGAAGAAAAGACACAAGTCTTTTCATTGGACAGAAGAGGCTGAAAAGAGTTTTAATCTGTTGAAGAGGAAGATTACAGAATGACCAACTTTGGTGTTGCTGGATTTCCAAAAGACATTTCAAGTGAAATGCGATGCAAGTGGGTTTGCAATCAGGGCAGTCTTGAGTCAGGAAGACAAGCCGATAGCATAATTCAGTGAGAAGCTGAATGAGGAGAAAGTGAAGTACTCCACTTATGATAAGGAGTTTTATGCTATTGTTCAAGAATTGAAGAAATGGAGACATTACTTGATCTCGAAAGAGTTTGTCTTATACAGTGACAATCATGCACTGCAATTTGTGACTCAATAGGAGAAGTTGAACCAGAGACATGTCAAATGGGTTGAGTATATGCAGAATTTCACTTTTGTGATAAAACATATTTCTGGTACTGCTAACAAAGTTGTTGATGCTTTGAGCAGGAAGTGTTTGTTGTTGCAGGAGTTCAAAGTCAAAATGTTGGGTTTTGATGATCTCAGGGACATGTATGAAAATGATCAAGATTTTAAAGAGGCATATGAAGCATCTGAGAATCCAATTCTTAGAGATAGAAGCCAATGGATAGAATACATGATCCAGGAGGGATTACTATTTAGAGGTAATCAACTGTGTATTCTGAAATGCTCCACGAGGGAGAACTTGCTAAAGGAGAAACACAATGGAGGATTGGCAGGGCACTTTGGTCACGACAAGATGTTCGCAAAGTTGAATGAGTCATATTTTTTGTCGAGAATGTGAGCAGATGTCAAGAGATTCGTGGACAGATGCAGAATTTACTAGCATTCGAAGGGGAGAAAGAAGAATGCAGGGTTTTATCAACCATTTCCCATAGCAGAGAGGCCGTGGGATGCAATCAACATGGATTTCATATTGGGGTTGCCAAGAACATAAAGAGGTGTTGATTCAATCTTTGTGGTGGTGGATAGATTTTCCAAGATGGAACATTTCATTCCATGTCAGAAAATCAGTGATGCAACTCACATTGTGAATCTGTTTTTCAAAGAGGTCATTCGACTTCATGTCTTACCCAAAAGCATAGCTTCAGATCGTGACAATAAGTTCATAGGGAATTTTTGGAGGACCTTATGGAAGAAGTTGGGGACTAACTTGTCGTTTAGTTCGGCTTATCATCCTCAGACAAATGGACAGATGGAGGTGGTAAAAAGAAGTCTGGGAGACTTACTGAGAAGCCTGGTAATAGAACACCACAACGAGTGGGACCACATATTACCATAGGCAGAGTTTGATTATAATGATTTGGTTAACAGGAGCACAGGGAAGAGTCCATTTCAGATTGTCTATGGCATGTAGTACAGAGGGATTTCTGAACTGGGTGATTTAGAATAGACTGCGACTAGGAGTGCTAGTGCAGAAGAATTCACAGAGGCGATGAAGGAACTTCATAGCCAGGTGAAGGAGCGACTGCTGAATTCAAGCTAGGAGTATAAGCGTAGAGCCGATCAACATAGAAGGCAACTTCAGTTTGAGGTTGGTGATTTGGTTCTGGCACATTTGAGGAAAGAAAGGTTCCCGAGAGGAACATATAATAAATTTAATATGAAGAAAATCGGGCCATGTAAGATCTTGAAGAAATTTGGGGCGAATGCTTACGAGATTGAATTACCCGATGGGATCAAAATTTCTCCGATATTCAACATCTCAGATTTGTACACATATAAGACTGAGGAAAAAACGATTAGAAATGAACAACCAAAGGTTTAGTGGTGAAAGCAGATGCCAGTTGCAGATAAGCTGCAGATGGAGTGCATACTGGACAAAAGAGTGAGCAAGAAGACCAAGCGGAAAGAATAATTTGAGTATCTGGTCAAATGGAAGAACCATCCAGTTGAAGATGCCATCTTGGAGAATGAAATAGAGATACAGAGGCATGGACAGACCGTGCGTGAGCTCATGGACAGGAGCCCATGAAAATTTTCAAGCGAGAGAGTATGATGCAGGAGCATCTCCAACATCAAGTGAGCCAGTACGGAAGCGAAGGATAGCTAGACAAGCCAGCACAAATTTTGAATTTCTCTTGGAGTTGATGCGTGAACATAAATGTGGAAATTTAATGAAGTGCACTTGTATAATGTAAACAGACCTTGAGTGATTTTCTCTCGTCCTTAGTAGATAGAAGGCATTTAAAGTAGTTAATGCAAGTAGGTAGAATTCAATTCTAGATTAGACAGTTTTAGAGCGCAAGAGGGAAATAGGATATAGACACCCTCATTGTGTATTGTAACATTAGATTATGAATCAACATTGTTGAAGGGAGAAAGAGCATGCAGAGAGCTATGTAAGAACACCCATATACATGCATTTGGATTAATAGAGGAGTTTGATTGAAATTCATGTTTTTTTGTTTGTTATCTGTGTATTGATGCTGAATGATATGCTCATGAATGTTTGCTTCCTGTTATACATTTTCTTTATATGTTGTGCATATGATTTCATGTTTGAGTTTGAAGTCTTAAAGGAAGAATGAATGAGTTTCAATTGTTTCTCTATCTAAACAAGGATTCCTGCAAGGGGTGCAGTCGAATTGTCCACAAGGAGTGCATTGGCAAGGGTTTAGATAGGATAGCTTTTGTTCTCGTTCATTCAAAAGAGTAGTTAGACATAGGATTTGTGCAAGGAGTGCACAGTCTAAGAGAAGTCTTAGGGTTGTGGACCTGAGTGATGCATTTGAAAGACTGTTGCTGGAGGTGTGCACAAGGTCAAAGGAATTTCAGCACTTGGAAGTGGTTGGAGGTTTTCGCAAGGAGTGCGTACAAGAGTCTTCTCTAAGACTCAGAATCATAAGGTAGCTCAGGAAGGATAAGACCTTCGAAACTGTTGAAGGGCAGTGCAGAGAAGTTGTACCTAGAAGAATTCAAGGAGGCGTTGTAATTTTGCGTGCAGGCGAACAAGTTTTCATGGAGAAATACTTGGTTCATTTCACAAAAATCATCCAGGAGAAACGGACAGTCGGTATTCTTTGAAAAGGATGCACGAATTTCCATGATCTGTTAGATCTCTTGGAGAGGTAGGGGAGATACTGTGAGTATTCCCAAAAGGTTCAAAGCTCAGGAGGGGCAGGACCATAGATCCGAGCCGTAAGGGCCGGAGATTCCATATCGGGGTTTCGTGGGTGGAAGTCCCGTAAACATTGCAACAAGAATCGCAATATTCCGATACTTGATATCCAGAAAGTGAAGTGGATTTGTGTGGGCCATGGAAAAGTCGATCAGTGGACAGGTGGCACGTCATTTTGGAGTTTCGTGGAAAGTAAAGTCCTGAAACATATGCATTAGGATTCACGATATCGTGAAGTATGAAATCCCGACAGAGGTGATGGGGCGTTGGAAAGTCAAAATCACGAGTATATCGGAGTTTCGACATATCGAGAGTCAGGAGTCGGAGAACAAAGTTTCTTGACATCGCGAATGCTGAAATCGTGATAGGGAAAAACCCTAAAGGTGAAGGAAAGGGTTAACGTTGACTGTTGTCGGGTTTTGGGGATTCGAGAGTCCAACGCTCGACCTACAGATTCACGAAAGTGCGAATTCTGATCTCCTAAGTGTAAAGAGGGGATCCCACGAGGATTGTTGTGGGTGCAGATTTCCCGATAGGGAAATAGAAGAACTATTGGGAGTTCTTCCGGCTGAGGAAAAGGAAAGAACCTGTGCTGACGAGGACCTTCCGACCTGCGGGTTGTGTTGGGAGGGTGTTAGCATCACTTATGGGTTAATATGAATATGTATATGATGGTTCCACACACATGTTTGATGATTAAGTAAGATGAATCTTTCATATGTTATTATGTTGCTATGATTTCTCACACATGGTATATTTCATGTTGAATGAATGCTTAGTCATAATGAATGTTAGAACGATATTCATTCCCTTTCTGACTGCGAAAACTGGGTTCCTGCAGTCCCCATAGGTACCTTGGGTGAGAGTTCACCTGATTGTGGGTTATGCCAAAAGGATCAATATCTTTAGGTTTTTTTTGGTGAATTAATGTTGAACCCTGGGTCTACTTGCTTTTCACCAACACATGCAGATCATGAGTCATGTATGATTGACTCAAGTGCATCCTTTTATATGATTCCTCATAGCGAGTGCTTTTGTGAATATGAAAGGTATGATGGAGGTGATGTTTTCTTATGTGATGACTCAAAAAATAAAATAATAGGATGAGTAGAATTCAATTTTAATCTCATGGATTGAAGGATTAGAACAATCCCTGGTGTTCTGCACATCCCAGGATTGTCCAAAAATTTGATTTTTCTAAGAAAAATGGAAAATGCAGGGGTAACAACAATGTTTGAGAAACAAACATGTAGGATGGTTCGAGGAGAAATGGTTTTGTTGAAAGGAGTTCCTATTTGAAATATGTATAAGCTATATGGAAGCACTACTAGTGATGGGTGCAAGAGTTCCATTGTTCTTGATATTGGATATAAAGAAGAAAAAAATCCTACAGTATCTAGAGAAAAATCTATGCTGTGGCATCAAAGACTGGGACATATTGGAGAGATGAGCCTTTGAGTACTACACGATAAATTTATGGTTGAAGGTATGTCTAAATACTCTCTATATTTTGATTTCTATGAACATTGCATATATGGGAAGTATAATCAGGTAAGATTCCCCTCTGGTGTAATGAGGGAATAGGGACTTTTACAATTGATGCAAAGTGAAGTGTTTGGACCCGTGTCAGTTCCTTCAATGGGAAAATCTATGTACTATATCATTTATATATGAATTCTATAGGAATAAATGGATTTATTTCCTCATGAATAAATATAAATTCTATGACAAATACAAAGAGTTTAAGTCTCTTGTGAAGAATCAGATAGAGAAGAGAATTAAGGTGTTGGGGATGGATAATGGTGGAGAATTTTGTGGAAATGAATTATAATAATTCTATAATAACTGCAACATACAAAGAAATAAGACTAATCCATATAAACTTGAGAAGAATGGAGTTTCTGAAAGGATGAACAGGACGCTGATGGAAAAAGAAAGGTGCATTCTTAGTGGTGCTAGGTCAAGACAAGTATTCTAGGTAGAGGTAGTGGGTATTGCATGTTACTTGGTCAACTGATTAACCTCATTCGCACTGGATGACAAGACTCCACATGAGGTATGGACTGGTAATAAACCCTCTCCCACACATCTTAGGGTATTTTTATTGGATTCCTATGTTCATGTTCCAAAAGAAAACAAGAGTAGGATAGATAAAAAGGCTAAAAAGTCTATCTTTATTGGGTGTAAAGATGGTCTGGAAGGTTATAAACTTTGGAACCCATAAACTAATAAAGTAGTGTATAAAATATATGTGGTATTTATAGAAATCAAAGATGTTTTCAAACATGATTTCCTTCCAAGAAAGGAAGAACCAGAGAAAACAAAGTTTGAATTAAAGGATGATGAATTATACTCTACACAAGAATAAGAATCAAAAGAATAAGATCCTCATACTCCAGTATTGAGAAGATTAGTTTGGGAAATAAGGAAACTAGAAAGGTATAATCCACTGGATTCCTATTCAAATTTTTCTTTGTTTATTATTGAAGATGATCCTACAAATGTCAGGGAGGCAGTGGATTCATAGGATGAAAAGCTATAGAAAAAGGTTTTGATTGAAGAAATGATATCCTTGGAGAAAAATGAGGATTGGGATGTAGTGGAGTTTCCAATTGGAATAAAATGGGTGATTAAGAAGAAGTTGGATGTAGAAGGCAGAGTGGAGAAATATAAAGTTTGGTTAGTAGAAAAAGGTTATTCCCATGTAGAGGGAATTGGCTTTGGTGATTTTTTTTTCTCTTTTTGCCAAGTTAACTTCAAGTAGATTTTTTTTTATATCATGTTTTTGTGTTTGAATTTGAAGTAGAATATATGGATGTGAAGACAACATTCCTACATGGGGATATGGAAGAATAAATCTACATGAAGAATCTAGAAGGATTATATTTGAAGGGAAAGAAAGAGTTGGTATGTAGGATGACAAATTCCTTGTATGGGTTAAAGCAATCACCAAGGATGTGGTATCAAAAATTTGATAGTTATATACTGGGACTTGTTTTCAAAAGAAGAAAATAATATCATTGTTTGTATTTCAAATTAATTGGTCATCATCTTATTTACCTGGCCTTGTATGTGGATGATATGTTGCTGATAGGAAATGACAATGTGATTATCTAGGATGTGAAAATTCAATTGTCCTCTAAGTTTGACGTAAATAATATTGGTGTTGCAAGATTAATTTTTGGCATGGAAATTAAAAGAGATTGGGAAAATAGGTAACTCTAGTTAAATAAGAGGAAATATGTCGAGACAATATTGCATAGGTTTAATATGAAGGAATGTAAACTAGTTAAGGTCCCTATTCCTATAGGTGTAAAGTTATATATGGATTAGTGTCCCAAGACACATGAGGAGGAAAAGGAGATGTCTCATGTTCCATATACTAGTGTGGTTGGAAAATTGATGTATGCAATGGTATGTATTAGACTTGACATTGCACATGTAGTGGGAGTTTTGTGTGGGTATACGTAAAACTAAGGAAGGATTATTAGATAGCAGTAAAGACGGTTTCCAGGTATTTGTGTGTCACTACTAGTTATGGATTGTGCTATCAAGGAAGAAAATGAATGTACAAAGTGTTGTACATACACAATTTTTTTGATGTAGACTGGGCTAGAGATTTGTATCGTAGAAGATATAAACGAGGGTATGTGTTTTAACTATTTGGAGGAGAAATCAATTGCATGAGTGTTATAAAAAAAAATCTCATAGAAATACAAACAATGAATGAAGAAACAATCAATGTAGATACAACATAATTTCAATATTTACAGAACCAAATCTAGTAAAATGACCAAAACTATGTAAAAGACCCGCAAATTTGTGCACACTTCAAAAAACATCAACGCACACACATTCATGCAAACCAAAATAACTCCAAATGCATGAAAAGAATGACCCCCATGAATATCCATGAAGAAACCCATGTGGATGTGGAAACGACACATTTATGAATTTGGTCGGGCCTCAAACACTTCTAGGGTGAAGTAATTCAAGAAAATACCCCAAGATAGACCAAAATTCTCGCCTTGGGATGACTGAAAAGATGGGATGTACCTATAAATGTCTCCCATTCACACTTGGAACAAGTTATGAAATACCTTGATGTGATTATATAAATAGATGGTCATTGTATAGAAAAAAAGAAGAATTTCATTGCAATGTTATGTTGTTGAAATACTCTTGGAGAAATCATTTGTTCTCTTATGAATAACTTGGCCAAGTATAGCATAGGGAAAGATTTCCCTATGCTAAACTTTCCCAAGCTATTCTTAAGAAAAAAAAAATTCTCCAAGATCATTTGGATAACATAACAATGCAATGAACTTATTCCTTTTGTGAATGCAATGGCCATCGATTTATAGAAACATATCAAGGTATTTCATAACTTGTTGCAAGTGTGAATGAGAGACCTTTTGATCCAAAATGATCTTTTACATGACTATGGTTGAGTTATTAAGCATGTGTTTATTAACCAATTATGAAAACTTAATGAAAGAGGAATAATATATGAAAATATATCACAACCATATATGCATGTGCAGATCTGAAATAAAGCATAAACAATAAAATACCATAACATCAATGTGATAACGAAATTCGACAATCTTTCCTACATCTCTGGGCCTTGTCTCAATGGGATTTTCTTATTTGTGTTTGAATATTTACAATTACATCATTGTAGTTCCAAAATGTTACATCAACGAGTTGGTCATTTTCTACCATATCTCATGAACCCATCAAAACTAACAACACCCAAATCGGATGAGCGAGGCTCCCAGAAATGGCCCACAAAGGTGCACTCCTCAGTAGCTTCCCTACATAACAATCACCTTTGGCTCAACAATCCACCAGTATAACCATGTTTTGAAACACCACTGATCTACCTATGGCCTCAATAAGGCATGGTTTGTATATACCTAAATTTGGTAACCATCTCCCAACTTTCTCCCAAGGTCTGGCCTAAAAACGATCCAAATATCCCCCCAAAAGGGCCAAAAATATCCAATATTAGATGAAGAAATCATTAAAAAATCTTACCCCAAAGTATAAAAACCACTTCTGAGAAATTATTGGACTAAGCCCCTTTTCTTGGGCGCGTTCCCCATAACAAGGTCAGATGACACATAATGTGGCCAAGTGCTAGCTCCATAGGGGCTACACTCTAGCCCTTAGCCGGAAACTCATGGTCAGTTGTCATTACATAATAGGACCATGTCCCAACTCTTCACGCTGGCAATCAGTCCTAGTCCTGGGTCACATGCACACTAGTAGTAGAACCAAGTGTTGGGGAGATGAACTATATGGGAGTGCACAACCAACAATGGTCATATGAGCACACGCCAACATGATAGGTGGATTGGGCCAAACTCCATACATTTCGTGCTCCATTTTGGTTGTTTTTTGGGTCTTATTGCATCAGTAGTGCATTATATGTGCCCTCCCGCTCCTGTAGTATAGCGTTGAGTGGTTGCATGGGTGTCAAAACTGCAACCCCGAAACTGAGGGCTACTCTATTACCTGTCCGCCAAATACCATGGATGGAGACTGTGTTACATGCCATACATTCATGATCCGGTGTTGGGGATAGGCCCCAACACCTTACCTGTGCCCAGATAATAAACAATTCAACTTTAAAATATAATTCCACCACTATAGGGATAAGACTCATATGAGGTCGAGCTGGCTAGCTCGGACCTGAGAAGATGCTAACCTAGTGGGAGGTTGCACAGTCGAATATCTAGAACTCCAAAAACAATTTACCATACACTTTATCCAATGAATGAGTGCCACATGGAAGCCCATGTCTATGCCACGTGGGGCCCCTCTATTCACTGATTTCCAATGCTACATGTCAGTCTTCTATATGTCCACCTGTCAGTGTCGTACCTACTACATGTCTTCCCAGTTAACACTGTACCTACCACCTATTTTCCTTTTCAACATCATACCCTACCACGTGTCACCATACGATAGGGCCACGTGGAACCTGTATGAGCGTGCCACATGTCACCCTTCCAGTGGTGACATGTGTCACTTCCTATATGGTCCACATCATTTGAACGGAATCTGCCAACTATGTTTCTACATTAGTTGTACAGCTGTCTGACCTGTACAATCAGCTAACACATGGCATTGTATGGAATGTACAATCAACAATTTTTTGCCTGTTTAGAAAAATGAACAGAAAGCATTATCAGGAGCATATGATATCCATTTGAGTCCATTCAAGTTGCATTGGGTTCATATCAATGAGACCTACACAAACGTTTGTTTTGAATCCATTCTGAGAAAAATGAATTTTAGGCCTTTCTGAGCCCTATCAAGCTCCTGGATCTAAATTTGGATCACACCTTCCCACTAAAGGACCTTTTGGTCCCAAAATGGTTACAAGAATTGACTTTGACTGATTAGATACTCACAAAGAGAAAAACAAAACACGATGTTGTACAAAAATGATGTTATAACATGTCAACATTTCAACATGTGTGATTACATTAATAGAAGCAAAGTAGAATGAAGTTGTTACATCCACTTCTGGAAAAACCAAGTGGCTGGTTTATTTTCTTCACGATGTTCCTCTTGCTTCACTGGAAATCCTTCTTCCTTCATGAGTACTTGTGCAATCCTTTTGTCCTTCCTTGGAAGAAGCTCTGGATTAAGCTTCCAACAACTAGCCTTTTGATGACCACTCCTATTGCAATAAGTGCACTGATTTTTTGGCATCCAGACCTATTTACCCTTCTCTTTCTTACATTGTGGATTTAAACCTTTATGTCATGTTTCCTTCTTGGTCGACATAGGTTTCCTGTAAAAAGTTTGTCTTTTCCAACACTTGGCAACACAATGCTTGGGTGAATGAGAATAAGTACATGGATAAATATTCTACAAGTTTTAGATTACTTGATTATGTTTATTATAATAAAAAGGAGAATCAGTAAAAACATGACCATTATACCTTCCATGTTGATCTTCATTTTCATTTGGAGATGAATTTCATTCACTACCACAATATTGAAGTTATGCGCCATTACATTTTTTGAAGTGTTCCTGCAGTGACATAGGCTGGCCACTTGAAGCATTACTTGCTTCCAAAGTTTTGGAACCCATCTTGTAGGATGCTCCAAGATCCACTTCGCCATATCCAAATCCTAAATATCGAGGCTTTTCCACAACCTCAATGGGAATAACTATACCTTGAACTTCACATCCAAGGCCCTTTCCTTCTTCATAACCCATGTTGGTTAGCAATTTCAAACCTACACCTTTCGTATGTTTTTCAAATGCGCCAAAACCAACTTGATGAGAATAAGTAGAATTTGATGAATGACCTTCACTGCATATCTCAAATATTTTTTTTGAAACAAATGTAGAAGGGAATTCCTTCAATCCTTCTTTTCCTTTGTTGTTCTTTGAAGCTTTCACTTGAATCGATCTCTTTCGTTCCAAGTGGTCTTCATACAACACTTTCACCATCTCGACCATGGAAAACACCGAATTTCTGAACTCCTTCTATCTTGAGAAATTCCTCCTATCAATTCCATTTTCTCCCTTGAGATGATCTCTTCCTGGGTTAACACGCAAAACTCAAATTACAAATGTCAACTAGCTCTGATACCACTTGATCCGAAATGATCTTTTACATGACTATGGTTGAGTTATTAAGCATGTGTTGATTAACCAATTAGGAAAACTTAATGAAAGAGGAAGAAGATATGAGAATATATCACATCCATATATGCATGTACATATCTGAAATAAATCATAAACAACATCAAACCATAACATCAATGTGATAATGGAGTTCATCAATCTTGCCTACATCTCTGGGCCTTGTCTTAGTGGGCTTTGATTATTTTTATTCAAAGCTTTACAAGTACATCATGATAGTGAAAAAATGTTACAACAATGATCTGGTCATGTTCTACCAGACCTCATGAACCCATAAAAAATGACAGAACCCAAATCGGATGAACGAGGCTCCCAGAAATGAATCACAAAGGTGCGGTCCTCAATAGATTCCCTACATAACAATGGCCTTTGGCTCAACAATATGACAACATAAACATTTTTTGAACCACCCCTGGTCTCCCTATGGCCTCAAGAATGCTTGGTTTATATAGGCCTGAAGTTGGTAACCATCCCCCAACTTCCTCCCAAGATCTGGCCTCAAAAAGAGCCCAATATCCCCCCAAAAGGGACAAAAATATGCAATATTAGCTGAAGAAATCATTAAAAAATATTATCCCAAAGTATAAAAACCACTACTGAGAAATTATTGGGTTAATCCCCTTTTCCTAGGCACGCTCCCCCTAACAATGTCACATGGAACATAATGTGGCCAAGCGCCAGCCCCCTAGGGGCTGCGTGTTGGTCCTTAGCCCCAGACCCCTGGTCACTTGTCATTACATAATAGGACCAAGTCTCAACTCTTCATTCTGGCAATCTGTCTGAGTCTTGGGTGACATGCACACCGGTAGCAGAACCGAGTGCTGGGGAGACAAACTATATAGGCATGTGCCAACCAAAAATGACCATATGATGACATCCCAATGCGATTGGTGGATTGGGCCAAACTCCATACATTTTCCGCTCCATTTTGGTTGTTGTCTGGGTCTTATGGCATTGGGCGCACCTTATCCATGCCCCCCCTCTCCTATAGTAAGCGTCGAGTAATCTCATGGGTGTCAAAACCACAACCCTAGAACTAAGGGCTACTCTATTACTTTTCCACCAAATACCAAGGATGGAGACTATGGTTACATGCCATACATTTGCGACTAGGGGATTGGGCTAGGCCCTAGCCCTTTACCTGCGCCTGAATAATAAATAATTCAGCTTTAAAATATAAGTCCACCACTATAGGGTTAAGACTCATATGAGGGAGGATTGGCTAGCTCGGCTTTGCCAAGAAGATAACTTGGTGGTAGGTCGCATGGTCAACTCTCCTGAACTCCAACAAAAGCTTACCATACACTTTATCCAATGAATGGGTGCCATGTGGCAGCCTATGTTTGGGCCATGTGGCACCCCTCTATTTTTTTATTTCTAATGCTACCTGTCAGTTTTCTATACGCCGACATGTCTGTGCCATACCTACAACCTGTCTTCCCTATCAACGTCATATCTGCCACTTGTCTTCCCTGTCAGTGTCATACCCTACCATGTGTCAATGTACGGTAGGGCCATGTTGCACCTATATGAGCATGCCACATGTCACCATTCTAGTGGTGACACATGTCACTTCTTAGATGGTCCACTTTAGTTGTACAAAATCTTCAAACTATGTTGCTACGCTAGTTGTACGATCGTACGACCTGTACAGTCAGCTGCCATCTGGCACTATACGGACTATACAGTCAACATTTTTTTCCCTATTTGGAAAAATGAATAGAGTGAGATATCAGGAGCATACAACATCTATTTGATCCCATTCAAGTTGTGTTGGGTTCATATTGACGAGACCTACACACACGTCCATTTTGAATCCAGTCTGATATCATTGATTTTTAGGCCTTTCTGAGCCCTATCAAGCTCTTGGATCTGAATCTGGATCACCTTTAGAGGTACATCCCATCTTTTCAATCATCCCAAAGAGATATTTTGGTTTTATCTTGGGTTCTTTTATTGAATTACTTCACCCTGGAAGTGGGATAGGCCCGACCAAATTCATAAATGCGTCATTTTGGCATCTGAGTGAGTTTCTTCATGGACAATCATGTGGGTCATGCACTTCCTTCATTTGGAGTTGTTTTGGTCCACAAAGATACATTCACATTGAAGTTTTTGGAAGTTCATGAAAATATATGGGTGTTTTACATAATTTTGGTCATCTTGCTAGAATTGCTTCTGTAAATATTGGAAGTATGTTGTATCTGTGATGATTTTTTCTTCATCCATTGTTTGTATTGCTATGAGCAATATTTTGGTGATAACAATGAGAAAAAGATATTTTGTAGTGGCACTCTCAACTACAGAAGTTGAATACATGGTAGCCAATCATTCAAGTAAGGAACAAGTATGGTTATATATATTGTGTTCAGTTATTGGGTTGGTACAACAAGCTGTAAGGATAGATTCTAACAGTGAGAGTGCAATCTTCCTACTGAAGAACCTGAATTATCATTCAAATAAAAAACATATTTATGTTTAGTATCACTTTTTGAGATACATAGTTGAATAAAAGAAGTTGTTTATGATGAAGATGTACATTTTGAAGAATTTTGTAGATTCATTAACAAAATCTATGAGCACTGAGAAATTCTCTTAGTGTAAAGGACCTATGGGATTTGTTTCCCTAGATTGTTAACTATATAACCCTATAACCCCTTGTATGCAAAGAAACAAATAAGTGAGAGAATGTTGGGTATGTGTTATATTATTTTTACGACTAGAATGAGTGTTGCAGGTGGGTCATTGGCAGGAGGGAACCCTCGAAAAAACATTTGGTGCCTTTTTCGTTTGTTTTTAGTGGTTTTTTGGCACATGGTTTTCGTCGATGATTTTTTGATTCCGGTTAAGTAATTAGGGTTGTTGTCTAATCAAGGTCAATGGATTAGGGGTTTTGGATTCCATGAGATTTTTTGATTGTGCTAGCCATCGTGATCAAAACCTAATAGAGGGGAAGTTAGGTTACATTGGAAAGATATGTGAGATTATGCAAGTGGACGTATCGTCTTTTCAATATGTTATTTTTAATTGCAAATGGTGGGATACCTTCGACCAGAGAAATGTAGAGAAAAATCATGATAGTGGGATACTATGTATTAACTCTAAAAAAAATGCGGGTTGAAACTAAGGAGCCTTATGTTTTCTAAAAACACTACAATAACGTGTTTTTTTACCCATATGTGCTTGATGGGGATTGGTGGTTCCTAAGACATGATTCGAGATCAAAACATATTTTTAAGAAAAAAATGTTATAATACCAAGCGAAGAAGATAATGAGGGTGATGGAAATGAAGAATGATATGTAAATGCTTTGTTTCAACATTTATATTGTGTATGTGTCATTTTATTATGGGTATCTATAGTTGGCCAAATATATTTTATTTATTTATTTTATAATGTTGGATATGAAAAGTTAACAATCGTTTACAACCACCATATTGAAAATACATTAAATAGTACAAGCATACAATGTTGTTTTGATATATATATATTTATTGTCATATTTATTTTTTATTATAGAAAATTTATGTTCTATTGTGTTAATATATGTTTACTAATTAATTGAGATATCACAAATTTGATGATGTATTCATATAATATAGTAGTAAATATTCATTTTAAACTATATTTTGTTTTAAAAAATGATGGTATTAAAAAATCAAACCTTAAATTTTTTATTGTTTGAAAAATTCAAAGTTAAAATAAATATATACCTACTTTGATGGAGCTTCCAAGGATAATTCCAACATAATAACTTCTTACAACATCTATGAGTTATGTAATTGCACTTGTGGTGTTGACATTACCAACTTTGATGTCATTCTGAACCATAACTACTACAACTACCACGGCCTTCACATATTCCACTCCATCCTTTAGTTTTCTAAACATATAAACTTATATTGATCATTTTATTACATTCTCCTTGAAATAAGTGTGAATACAGGAAGGAATGGAAATTCTAAAAGAATCATTTTGGAGATCCTAGTCACAATTAAGGAAAAATTTAAGTGTCCATACTTATCTAAAAGTATATAAATCTTTGTCAATTTTACTAATTATTTAAATATTAATTATAAAATGTTTGATGATGTTCTTGTAAAAGTATTTCGATTTCTAAGTATTTGTATAATTTTCAGAAAATATTGACAACTTTTAGAGAAAAATAATTTTATCCCATAGAATTTGAGTGAATAATTTTAAAAATAATAGAAATTAACAAATTATTTTTAGAAGAAAACAAAGCAAATCATGAAGTTTACCCTCTAAATTTTTCGTGACCATCATCCAACCCTAGAAAGCTTGGATATAAATTGTTGCCATGAAAGAAAAATATTGAATTTTATTATTATTAATGAATTTCTTTTCATATATAATAATTTGAATTTAATTAAATAAAAAATTTAAATAATAAAAATGATTAAAAATAATAATTGTAAATTTAACTAACCATTATTATAACTTTATCATTAAAATAAATGAAAAAATAGCATTTCATAGGAGTAATTATTCAAATTATTATTTTTATTCATTAACCAAATCCAATATTTGCATATTTTCTAATACAATATTCAACTAATACTTACACAGTTTTACATACTTTTTTAATATAAGATTCATAAAGTTTATATTAGAGTAAGAAATTGTGAAACCATTTCATCTAAAGTGTAGAGACAAAAAAATATTATTATTATTATTTATATTTAATATTTTAAATTTAATATTAGTTGAATAATATAAATTAATAAAATCTTTAGAAAAATTAAAATATAATAAAATATAGTAATTGTGATTTTAGTAAACAATTATATTATAACTTTGTCTTGTAATATTTCAATATAATTTTTTTAAAAATGACATTATTATTATATCATTGCTATTATTATTATTAGTGAATAATTATATCATAATGTTATGATTACAATATATGAAAAATACATAATTATTCAAATCACAATCATTCTACTCATTATTTTCATGTATTTTGTTTTCTAAATATGTTTAATCAACATATTCTATCATGCTAGACAATAAACAAATTGCCTTGAACAAGAGTTAAACATTATATGACATTAATGGTTATAAGTTCTTACAATCACAATCCAAATTAAATGATATCATAAAAGTGAAGGTAAACATTATATGGAAATTGTAAATTTAAATGAGTGGTGCATCTAAAATTTATTTTAAAAAATAGAGAATTAATTAATAATGTTAATTGTTAGCATACTCGTAATACATTTTATAAATAAAAAACAACATTGACATGATATGAAAAAACATAATATACATTAGCGATATACATATCAATATATTTTTCAAATATGCATGTCATAAAAATCAATAAACATACATCATATACACATATCAAGTCAATTGTAAGACAATTGATATACATGTCAAATAATATCCCTACTAGCTAGGTCCACTACTAGAACTAGAGGCATCAGTGCCACTACTATCATAGGTAGAGGGCTTATTAGCATATGTGTCCAAAAACAATAAAAAAATTAGTGGACTCTCATATGTCTCTCCACCAAGATCAAGTTGTGCAACACTCAATGTGAACATAATGTCCACATGATCAATAGCTCATGACACATGTGGAGGAACAAGAGGAGGATGAGAATCAATCCATATGGTGACATATGTGGATTAAAAGGACGAGGATTGGTTGGTGGTGATAAAAGTGGAGGATGGGGAGGATGATCGGTAGATGGTGACACATGTGGAGGAGAAAAAAGAGGATTAGTGGATGGTGAAACATGTGGAGGAGAAGAAGGAGCATCGGTTGATGGTGACACATGTGGAGGAGAAGGATGACGAGAATTGGTGGATTGTGACACAAGTGGAGGAGGAGAAGGAAGAGGATTGGTGGATGGTGAAACATGTGGACAAGAAGGCGAAGAATTAGTGGATGGTGACACATGTGGAGGAGGAGGAGGAACAAGAGGTGGAGAGGATGTGGGTTGGTCTCATGATGTGTCATATTGAATGGAAGCTTCAGTAGCATCCCTCAACGTATTGATGAATTTGAGGGTGCTAACAATATGATGCATTAGTGATGTCATTCCATGAGGTAGGTTTACCCATATTGTATAAAACTCTTGTATCTTTAATATCTCTCAAACTGATACGGGTAACACTCCACACCTAACAATCATAACATATAGGTGATCTTTCACCTTTGTTTAGATCCATTGATCTGGTATGCATGGAAAGCAAGGTATATGCACCAAAGGATGCTCCACTACCTCATCCATCTCCTCATCCCATTGGGGAGGATAATATTTAAAATGTGTGACAATATATTCAAAGAAATAGATAATGATAGTAAGATAATTGAAACAAAATATTACAATAAATTACATGTGCATTAAATAAGACATAAAAATATGCCACTAGGTTTATCATAACATAACAACTGTATAACCTATTTCATGTATTGTCTCAACTTCAATAAATAGGATGTGTGGACATCCTCTACAATCTAGCCCCGTATAAAAATATTGTATAATATCAAGGATAATGTTTTCCTCTCCAGCGAAAAATCACATATCTTCACACCAACCAGAGTATATGGTCACTCAAGCTAGCCCCATTTGGGAAAAAACTAACCCCACATGAAAATACACAAATTAATAATATACCTCGGGGGAAAGAGGGGTATAGTCGGTTGAGTGGCATGAAACCTCTCAAAAAATAATGAAAATAATTGTGACTCTTGTTGGATAGTTGGTTGTCATTGATGTCAACACTTGGAGTGTTCGAGATACCTAGAGTTGTGATCAAGATTGATGGTGAGATAGTTGTAATTGATGTCAACAAGAGTGGTTGATGTTAACATATGTGATGGGTTCATTTGGAGATGTCTCCAAAGTGGTCCCCTTATGGTGTATCTCTAAGCATGGCCTTCATGGGAAGATGCTTTGAAGAAGTATATAAGAATCACTAGAGTTGTGGTTATGAAATCCAAGGTTGATCAAGGAATACAGAAATGAACAACAAAGTAAATGAAAATATTACCTTCATAGATGGATAGTAATCTTCATGCCATTTTCAGTGATAGGTGGTACGCCACATGGTTCCTCATGGTTAGGGAGATATTCCCTCATGAAATTTAAATCCTTGAAGAATGGTCAAGAAACCCCTAGTTGGCTACAAGTAATTAATGAAAGGGTTAAGTGGTTGTAACAAGAAACCCATAAAGTAAGGAAAGAGCTTACTATGAAAAAGTATAAATACACCTCAAGGAGTCTCTCATAAGGACATTCACACACACATTCTATTGAATATCTCTAAGTGAATAAGTGATATGGTTTATCTTTTTATTAGAAAATTTGAGGTTGAATATGAGGTAGAAAGTATGAGTTTGCGAAGGAAGTTGAAGGTGAAAGTATATGAGTTCCAAAAAAGTTGAGTAACCCTAGTTTCTAAGGTATCAATGGGTTACAAGTAAGTAGGGAGAATATGGACACGTGTTGCAGTGGAGGAACGCACAGATATCTGGGAGTAGTAGAGGAGAAAGTCATAGATATGTGAAACATATTGTGAAAGGGTTTGAAGTGATTCTTGTACCAATTTTTTGATGCCTAGGTTTGTTTACTCATTTGTTATATGATACAACAAGGTGTCTAAAAGATTAGATGTATGCTTATGTATTAATTTTTAGGATTATGCTTATGTTGTTATGGCACATGCATAGTGGTGATCATGCATGGTTTGGTACACCTTGGTGATGACATGATACCTTGTTGGAAGTACACTGCTGGCTATATTGATATTTGTTTTGGTATATGTCATGGTTATGTTGGTACATGGTTGAGATACACACTTGATATATTGTAGCATATGTATGAGATACATCTATTGATGGTATTAGTACTTGGTTGAATGATTGGAATGTTGTTTGAGATATATTGTTGATGATATGGTGCATGGTTAGAGGCATATGTTGGTGATCTTGGTACATGCTTGAGTACCTTGTTGAGGCACTTCATTGTTATTGTACATGGTGTATGGTTTATGTTTGAGGCACATCTCATAGTATATGTGTTGGTTGTGGAGCCTGATTATATTCCTGATTTAGAGGTCTTTGTTTCCAGCTGTGTTTATGCCTCATGAAGACTTTACAACCCAGAAGAATGCACACTCCTCCATGCAGGGGAGTGCAAGGGGGGTTACCCCCCTACGGGTTCCGGGGGAAAGCGCCCCCCCAAAGGAAAAAATGAATTGTAAATGTATATTGTAATTTCATACTAAATATGGATCATTCATTATAAGGTCACATATATGACGGTAGAAATTATTTTAGGGTTTTTTTCCCTAGAAGGCAACCCTCTTTTATGAGGGAAATGAATTATGGCTATGTGTCATGGTGAATATTGTATTTTGAGTCAGAAGACTATGAGAGAAGATGAGGAATATACAACAAGTGTCCTGTAGGTTGCATCCCTTCATTTGTTGGATAATAATAAAGGAATGTCCTATCAATTTCTCTGGTGGACGTAGCCTACATTGGGTGAACCACGTATATCTATGTCTCTATTGTATTGTGTATATTTTGTGTTTTATTTCCACATTTGTTTTATTTTATTTCTTCATGATCCTATTTTTCTAACAATTGGTATCATAGGAAAAGGTAACTCAGAGGAAAAGAGGGTTCTTGTTTCGAGTGGAAGCAATGGAATAAGATGGAAAGTTTAGGGTCAAGAAATTTAATGGCCAAAAATACGAGTTATGGAAGATGCAGATGGAATATTATTTATATCAGAAGGATATATTCCTACCATTGGGTAGAATAGAAAAGAAGATGATTACCATGAAGGACAAAGAATGGGAGGTTCTTGATAGAAAGGCACTAGGAACGATATGGCTGATCCTGGCAGTGTTGGTGGCTTTCAATATTTCAAAATAAAAGAAATGAAGGAGATGATGGAAACATTGGATAAACTGTATGAAAAATCCTTGGCATCCAATAATGTATTTGTAATGAATATATTATTTAATATGAAGATGTCAGAAGGTGGGTTTATTGCAGATCATTTAAATGAATTTAATACAGTTACTAATCAATTAAGTTTTGTAAAAGTGGACTTTGATGGTGAGGTCAGGCTCTTCTAATCTTATGCTCATTGCCAAAAAGATGGAACAAATTGGTCATGGATGTAAGTATCTCTATCTCTGGTTCAAATACTTTAAAATTTGATGATGTTGTTGGTGTTATCCTTAGTAAGTAAATGTGACAGAAAAGAACAAGTGAGACATCAAGTAATGCATTAAACATGGAGAACAAGGGAAGACAAAAGGATAGAGGAAAGGGCTCAAGAAACTGCGAAAATTCTAGGAAGGGAAGATCCAAATCCAAATTTTGAAAGATAAAGTGCTATAATTATGGGAAGAAAGGACATATGAAGAAAGACTGCAGAGATCCAAAGAAACAAAGAGATGGACAACAGGAGAAAAATCAAGAAGCAAATGTAACAGGTGATGTTTTACAAGATAATTTGATTCTTTTTGTAGATAATATTTTTGAGCCTTGGGTAGTATATTCAGGGGCTTCATTTCATGCCACACCCCATAGGAAACATTTTATATATTATGTTCAAGGTTATTTTGGACAGGTTGAATTAGGTGATGATGGACCGTGCAAAATTGTTGGAATGGGAAAGGTAAAAATAAAACAAAGCAATGGAAACCAATGGTTGTTGAAAGAGGTAATACATGTTCCAAATATAAGGAAAAATCTAATTTCAACAGGGAAGTTGGAAAGTGAAGGTTATATATCCATATTTATACATAAGGTGTCGATGGTCACCAAAGGATCATTGGTGATAACAAATGGAGATAAGGTACGCACATTGTATTTATGTACTGGTGATACTAACTCTTCTATCTCTTTAGCTTCTATAGGAGTGGATACAACATTTTGGCATCATAGTCTTGGACACATGAGTGAGAAGGGGATGTAGATACTTCACAAAAGAAATTTGTGGCCATATCTTAAACAAATTGATTTGAATTTATGTGAGCATTGTGTTTATGGAAAACAAAAGAGAGTCATATTTCTCAGAGTCAGAAAAGAAAATACGAGTGAAAGGTTAGAGATTGTGCATAGATATGTATGGGGACCAACTCAGGTATCATCTCTTGGTGGCTCTTGTTATTATGTTACTTTATTGATGATGCAACTACAAAAACTTGGGTTTATTGCATTCGACAAAAATATGTTGTTTTTTATACTTTTAAGAAACATAAATCTTTGGTTGAGAATGAGATGGGAAAAAGGTTGAAGTGTATTAGATCAAACAATGGAGGTGAATATTGCATGAATGAATTTGATGATTACTGTTCATACCATGGGATTCATAGAGAGGAGATAGTTCCAAGAACACCACAAGAAAATGGTGTGTCAGAAAGGATGAACATGACAATCATGGAGTGTGCGAGTATTAGATTGCATGTTTGTTTTCACTTAGTGTTCTGGGTAGATGTTGTAGATACTTCTGTTTAATTAATAAACAAAGGACCTTAAATATATTTGTATGGTATAATTAAAGAGGAGTCCTGGACAGGTAAAAAGGTAGACTATTCTTTTTTGAAGACTTTTGGTTGTGAATCATTTGTCCATATTGATAAAGAAAATAGAACAAAGCTTGAGGAAAAATCCAAGAAGTGTACCCTTATTGGATACAATGTTAATGATTTTGGTTATCTCTTATGGGATTATGAAAATAACAAAGTTGTTAGTAGTAGAGATGTCATATTCAATGAGAAAGTTATGTACAAATATCAATTGCAGGGAAAGAAACATGAAAAAGAAAAACTAGAATACATAGTGTTTGATGAGATCACTGAAAAAGAAATTCCAAAGGTACCAGAAAATAAAAATGTAAAAAAAAAAGATCAACAAGTACCTCAAAATCCTGCAAGTGTTGTTATAAGATCTACTAGGTTAAGTAGACCCCCTGAATGATACTTTCCTTCATTGTATTATTTATTGTTGACTGATTCTGGTGAACCAGAATGTTATGAAGAGGCAATGCAGGTAGACACCAAAAAGAACTAGGAGAAAGGAATGAAAGAGAAAATGGATTCCTTGGTAAATAACCATACTCGGGACTTGGTTCAATTGCCTACAAGAAAAAGAGTATTGCAGAATAAATGGGTTTACAAGTTGAAGGAAGAAGATGGAGGAAAAAATAAGTACAAGGCTAGACTTGTTGTAAAAGGGTTTGCACAAAAGAAAGGTATATATTTTGATTAAATATTTTCTCCTATTGTTAAAATGACTTCAATTAGGACTATTTTAAGTCTTGTTGTAGTAGAATATTTGCATCTTGAATAGTTATATGTAAAAACAACTTTTCTCCATGGGGATTTGGAGGAAGAGATTTATATGCAGCAACCACAAGGGTATGAGGTCAAAGGGAAGGAAAATTTGGTATGCAGGTTGAAGAATATCTTGTATGGCCTAAGGAAATCTCCAAGGTAGTGGTATTTGAAGTTTGACTGGTTTATGGCAAAACAAGGTTATACTAGATGTCATTTAGATCACTGTGTTTATTTTAAAAGGATAAAAAATGGAAGCTATATTATATTGATATTGTATGTAGATGGCATTCTTGTTGTAGGGTCTAATATGCAGGATATAAATTTGCTCAAGAAGAAATTAGATAATTCATTTCCGATGAAGGATTTGGGTGCTTCAAAGAAAATCCTTGGTATGAGAATAACTAGAGACAGGAAAAATCACAAATTGACATGTGTCACAAGACACAGGAGTATATAGAATACATGTCCAGGGTCCCTTATTCATCATTAGTTGGCAGTTTTATGTAGGCAATGGTTTGCACAAGACCAAATATTGCACATGTAGTGGGAGTTGTGAGAAGGTATATGAACAATCCAGGTAAATAAATTTGGGAGGCAGTAAAGTGGATTCTCAGGAATTTGAGAGGTACCGCTACTCATGCATTATGTTTTGAAGTGTCAGGAACTATTCTACAAGGATATATTGATTCATATATGGTAGGTGATAAAGATAGCAGGAGGAGTACTATGTGGTATGTTTTTACTATATGGTGGAACATCAGTAAGTTGGATTTTGAAACTCCAAAAGGTTTTTGCACTTTCAAAAATAGAAGCAGAGTATGTTGTTGCTATAGAGGCTAACAAAGAAATTACTTGGTTAAGGAGATTTATGGAGGAATTGGGAAAGGAGCAAGAGAATAATAGGTTGTACTGTGATAGTGAGAGTGCCATTCATCTTGCAAATAACTAAGCCTTCCATTCGAAGACTAAGAATATAAAACTCATGTACCATTTCATACAATCCATCTTGAAACATGGACATTTGAAGTTGGAAAATATACACACTAGTCAAAATCCTACAGACATGTTAACTAAGGGAGTAGCTAGCGAGAAATTGAGTTCATGCTCAGTTTCAGTTGGTCTTCAAGAATGAAGGTGAATATGATAAATTTTTCAGGTCTAAGAAGGATTATAGTACAATAGATAAAACAACAATGGAATTGTTGAAATCAGTCTCCAAGTGGGATAATGTTGGTTGTGGAGCCTTTTTACCTTCTTGATTCAGAGGACTTTGTTTTCACCCCTGTTTATGCCTCATGGAGAATTTACACCCCATAATAATCTACACTCCATGCAGGGGAGTGCAGGGGGGGTTAGCTCCCCTGCGGGGTTGTTAAGCCCTAAATAATGGCTCATTACCCCTTAATTGGGGCACATTACATTAGTAATGTTATTTTATTTATGTTGGATTTATTCTATTAGTTGTAATTATACCTCATAGTCTCCTATATATACCAAGGAGAAATTTTCATTTGGAATCATCTTGTAATTGTACATTTATGTGGGCATAAGGAGGCTTCCCCCTTGGAGAGGATTATTATTTGAATTTATCTCTTTTTCAAGGTGTTGAGTACCTATTTTGAGGTTTTTATATGATATATTCATATTTGGTTCTTAACATATGGTATCAGAGCTCAAGGTCTTGGGGTTTCGCTGCTACATCTGAGACACCTTGGAATTTTCACTATAACATTTTTTATACAATATTTTAGAAGGAACAACTTGGAGGATATTTAACATATGGATCAAGGTATGTTGGGTTAAAATTTCATCTCCTGAGTCCTTATACCTTTGGAGATACAACCTGTGCAAGATAAGGTTATGGAATCATCTTGAACTAAGTCATTGCGGAATTTTTGCTATAAAATGTTTTATGTAACATTTCAGAACCTAAAATCCAGAGGCTATTCACATATATTAGTAAGGTATATTTGTTAAAAATTTTCTCTTCTGGGTCATCATACATTTGTAGATACACCCTGTGAAATATAGGGTATTTGACTAGTCCTATTGACTAGTCTCAAGAAGGTGTTCCAGGTAAAAAAATCATAACTTCTTCCTAAAGTATCTAAATTGAGTGAGATTCATTGCATTGGATAATGGACAGTATGTATTATTTCTGGTACGAGTTTCATAATTTTATATCAATTATTTTGTGTGGGGCACGCTATACAAGTGAGATCTCTTGGAAAGACCAAAAATCAACAAGTTGTGGGGAATTTACCATAACTTCCACTTGGCCATCCAATTTTGATCAGACCTATGTAATTGAAGAGAAGAAATATCAGAGAACTAAAAATAAGAAAGTTCCATCCCAGAAGGGCCGAAACTTTGGAGATACAACAAAAGAAATATTTTTTAGCATAACCACCTCAAAATCAAGGTTCAAAAGTGATACTTGGCCAACATGCCACCCAAAAGGGAACTTCTACTCCAAATAAGCCTCCAGAAAATCCTACATGGACTCTTGATGAAGGTGAAGAAATGTGTAGGGACATAAATGATTTACAAAAAAAGATAGTAACAAATATGAACTACAAGAGATGATGGAGGGTTTAAAAGGGGAGATCATGAAAGGATTGAAAATTTTTCTAATAGAGAGGACACCTGAAAGTGAAAATGTATCCCATGAAATTCATGATGAGGACATAAGGAAGGTGAATCAAGAATGGATAAACTCCAACTTTGGGTTAAATACCAACAACGTTCCTAAGATCAATTTGAGGAAGTTTGATGGCAAGGACCCAATCACATGGATACTTCAGATGGAACAATTCTTTGATCTGCATAATGTTCCACATACACAAAAGGTATGAATTGCTTCTTTATATTTAGAACCCAATCAATTTGTATGGTATCGATGGCTTTGTGCTCACAAATCACTCGTCACTTGGACAATTTTCACGGAAGAAATGATAGCACACTATGAGGATACAAGGAGAAATACCCTCTTTAGCCAATTGATAAATCTCAAGCAAAAGGGTTCAGTTACAGAGCACATTG
>SNQJ01S0023879.1:19871-39196 GCA_010110895.2 Picea sitchensis | reverse complement strand
AAGGAGGTAGAGTATTTGGGTCATATTGTATCTCATGAAGGTTTCAAGGTAGACCCTAACAAGATTAAGGCCATGATGGACTGGCCGATTCCCAAAACATTGAAGAATCTTAGAGGATTTTTGGGTTTGACAGGTTACTACCACAAGTTGGTTCGACACTATGGAAGAATAGTAGCACCTTTAACGACACTAACTATGAAGAATTCATTCTCATGGAATCCAGAGGCAACTAAAGATTTTGAACAACTTAAAGAGGTGATGTGAAAAGCTCATGTCTTTACCACTCCAGACTTCACAAAAACCTTTATTGTGGAATGTGATTCCTCAATAAATGGAATTGGTGTTGTCCTAATGCAAGAAGGAAGGCCCCTATCTTTTGAAAGTCGACCACTCAAGGGAAAGGACTTACACAAACCCATTTATGAGAAGGAAATGATGGCAATACTACATGCATTGAAGAAATGTTGTCCTTGCCTAATAGGTAGGCACTTCAAGGTCAAAATAGGTCATGATAGTCTTAAGTACTTCTTGGAACAAAGACTATCTTCAGAAGAGCAACAAAAATGGGTAACCAAGATATTGGGTTATGATTTTGAAATCGTATATAAAAAAGGGAAGAAAAATGTTGTGGCAGATGCACTCTCAATAAAGGATGAATATGTTGAGGCCTTTCTTTGTGCTATGTCGATCATCCAACCTGATTAGATAATAGAAGCAAGGGATGAATGGAAGAATGATGAAAAAGTGTGGACTATCATTCAAAGGTTGCAGAAGGATTCTAGTGCATCAGAAACATTTACATGGAAAAATGATTCACTGTGGTACAAAGATCACTTATATTTATGTAATAAAAGAATGATGAAAAAGTGTGGACTATCATTCAAAGGTTGCGTATGATTCTAGTGCATCTAAACATTTACATGGAAAAATGATTCAATCGTGGTACAAAGATCACTTATATTTATGTAATAAACTCAACCCAAAACAAAAGGTACTATTGAATTGCACACCTCCAAGAGGAGGGCACTCTGGATTTTTGAAACCTACCATAGGTTCAAGAAGGGAATTTTTTTGGGATGGCCTAAACCTGACAAGGTTCAAAGGTTTGTGGTGGAATGTTTGGTTTTCCAACAAAATAAGGTGAAAAACAATTAAGACCCTAGGTCTTTGACAACCATTATCCATCCAAAGTCAGTCACAAGTTGGGGAGGAGGTTTCCATGGATTTCACCATAGGGTTACCAAAGTCTAAGGGAAAGAGGCTTCATGATGGTGATTTGTGATAGACCAATCTTGGCACACACACTTCTTGTGCACTCTCCTCTCATCTCTTCAAAGTAGTATAGTTAAGCAATTAAGCATTCATGGAGAGATAGTTCAAAAGCTACATGGTAGCCCAAAGAATATTGTGGTGACAGAACTGCCATCTTCACTGGACATTTTAGACATAATTATTTTCTTGTTTGGTACTCACCCACCTATATCTCATCCCATCCATCCCTCAATCTGATGGACAAACCCAGATAGTGAACAAATGTATAGAAATCTACCTTCGTTGCTTTGTCTCAAATAAACAAACACAATGGCTCAAAATGGTTACCCCTTGGAAGAATGGTGGTGGTATAACACTTCCTTTCTTACTGCAACAAAAATGACACCATTTATGGCACTCTATGGATACCACCCTCCTTCCATCACTTCTTCTCTAAAAGAAAAATCTAAGGTTCAAGTAGTGGAAGATCACATCGAGCATCAATAACAAGTTCTCCAAATATTAAAGGACAACCTAACCATGGCACATAATCACATGAAATAACAAGCAGATCAACATCGTAGTGATAGAAGTTTTGAAGTAGGAGATTAGGTGTTTCTAAAACTACAACCATATAAACAAATGTCCCTCAAGCAAGACAAGATGGATAATAAATTATCACCAAAGTACTATGGCCCTTATAAGGTGTTGCAAAGGATTGGTACTATGGCATACAAATTGGAGTTGCCTACATCTTCATGAGTACACCCAATTTTCCATGTTTCATGCTTAAACAAAGTTATAGGTGACAAGATCCCAATTCAAATTATATTTCCAGAACATGACGAGGAAGGAAAAATCATATTGGAGCCTGAAGCAATCACTGACACAATAATTCACCAGTTGAGGAATAGATCCATTTCAGAGTATCTCATTAAATGGAGGAAAATATCGACTGAATATTCCACATGGGAAGATGATTCTTTTATACAAAATCATCTAGAGTTACTCAAGCATTGCAAAAAATAGTTGTCTCAAGGGGAAGGGCATGTTGAACCCTAAATAATATCTCATTACTGCTTAATTGGGGAATATTACATTATTAATGTTATTTTATTTATGTCGACTTTAGTCCATTAGTTGTAATTATACCTCCTAGTATCCTATATATGCCAAGGAGACATTTTCATTTGGAATCATCTTGTAATTGTACATTTATGTGGGCATAAGGAGGTTTCCCTCTAGAAGAGGTTTATTATCTAAATTTCTCTCTTTTTCAAGGTTTTGAGTATTTATTCTGAGGTTTTTCTATTCTATATTGATATTTGGTTCTTAACAGGGGTCCAAGGGAAAGTGGGCCCCTAGCAGGGGTTCGGGGGTGAATCCCTCGAAGGAAAAGGTTCCTTGTAAATGTATATTGTAATTTCATATTAAATCTACTCTGTTCATTATAAGGTCACAAATCTGACGATAGAAATTATGTTAGGGTTTTTTTCCCTATAAGGAAACCCTATTTTATGATGGAAATTTATTGCAAATATGTATCATGGTGAATATTGTATTATGAGTGAGGATACTGTGAGATACGTAGAAGAAGATACAATGGGTGTGTTGTAGGTTGTATCCCTTAACTTGCTAGATAATAATAAAGGAAGGACATAGACATTTCTCTGGTGGACGTAGCCCACAGTGCGTGAACCATGTATGTCTGTGTCTCTATTGTATTTTGTATCTTCTGTGTTTAAATTCCACATTTGTTTTATTTTATTGCTTCACGATCCTATTTTTCTAACAATATGATTTATTGTACATGGTTGATGTATGAGATGATACATGGTTGAAGTACTTGGCATAGTACATGGTTGATGTACTTGGTGTTGTACATGGTTGATGAATTATGTACATGTTTCTTTAATCATTGTGAGTGGATCTAGTTGATGGTGGTATATCAGTGACAATGACAGTGACAGGTTGGTTGATGTGACAGTGGTAGTCACAAGTTGATGTGACAGGTTGAGGTGACAAGTTGATGTGATAGGTTGATAAATTGATAGTGGTAGTGATTATGGTATTGACAGTTTGGTGTACACTTATATTTCATGGTGGTAGGATGGGGCAAGGAAAGGGGGTTGTAGCCTTTTTCTGGTTGGTGTTGAAGAACTTAGGGAATTTGAGCTTCCTTTAGGTTGGAGCCTAAGAATCATGGGGCTGTAGCCTCCTTCTGGTTGGAGACATAGAATTCAAGGAGTTGTATATTCCTTTAGGTTGGAGCCTGTAAATAAGGGGTCATAGCCTCCTTCTAGCTATAGCTAGAGAATTGGGAATTTGGTGGTTCCAATGAATGTATTCTTGACAATATATAAGAAATAATTATCTGGTTTTCTCCAATTTGTGTTTCCACATAAATTCTAGTGTATTGTGTATTTGATGTGATGTTTCTTATGTTTATATTCTCATGATATATTGGATGCAATCATATATGATAAATTGGTGGTATATTGATGATTAAGTTGAAGTTTATATATTGTGGTTAAAAGTGGTATAAGTGCTCATACTGATTCACCCCCCCTATCAGTATTCCAACAATTGGTATCAAAGTAGGTCCTTCAAGAAAAACTTTAACCACTGCAAGGAGATCATGGAATACACTAAGATTGGAGCACCAAGGTTTGATGGTCGGAACTATGCCTTTTGGAATAAAAGAATGCAAACCTTTTTATAGGCACAATGATTTGATGTTTGAAATTCAGTAGTAGATGGATATGCAGAGCCATCCACTCCCCCAACTGACAAAGATGGAAAGAAACTCAGTGAAAACAATTGAAATTATAAAGGAACCATTCAGAGTAGTCTGGATGATTTAGTGTTTGTCAAGTTTATACACATCAAGGCCACAATGTATCTTTGAGACAAACTTAAAAATATTTACGAAGGATATACCAAAGTCAAGGGAGCTAAGATTCAAACCATTAGAGATAAGTTTGTGCAATTGAATATGAAGGAAGATGCAGACATTGTGACCTACTTTCTATTAGTAGACAAAAAATTGAATATTATTAGAGGACTAGGAGAAGAAGTTGATGAATCAATGGTCATCCAAAAGATTATAAGATCTCTACATATGAGACTTGATCCTACAATATCATCCCTATAATAAATAATATATATTGACATTTTAAGCATGGACGAGCTACACAAAATATTCACAGCTTATGAAATGAATATAGAAAAAGAGAACCCAGTCAAAAAGGAAGCAACGTTCAAAGCATCCAAGAAGAAAAAGAATAAAAACAAGAAAAAGTCAAAGACAAATTGTAGCTATAGCGATGATTAATACGAGGAAGAAATATCCAACTTTGTAAGGAATTTGAATAAGGGAACCGACAAGTAAAAATGTATGCTTCCATTCAAATGTTTTAATTGTGGTAAAATTTGTCATTTTTGAAATAAGTATCCTTATGCTAAGAAGCCAGATAGTGAGGAAGGAGAACATCCCAAGAAAGAAAATAAATATCAAAAGGGAAACAATAAAAGAGATATAAGGAAAGTATTCACGAAAAATATCTACTCAAGAGAATAAAGTTCTTCATATGATGAAGATGATGAAAGTGATAGTGAATCAAAGAGAGTACTCTTTATGGCTACGAAAAATAAGAAAATAACTCTTGAAAGCAAGGAAGAAGGTTTAGTGGATATTGAGGCAGAATTAATCAGTGTTGTAATTGAGCTAAAGAAAGAAAGGAAGAAAAACAAATAATTCAAATAAGAAAACATCTCCTTGAAAACCCAACTTTAAGACGGAAAGAGAAAGGAAGAAGTAATGCAGATCTAGATGATAAAGAAAGGAAAAGAGTGTGAGAAGATTGAAAATTAAATTGTGACATTTAGAGTTGAATTCAACAAGCCCACAAAGAACTTGAAAACTTATCAAGTGTTAGAAAACATTCTCAACAATCAAAGGCAATACAGTGACAAATCTGGACTAGGATAAAAGAATGTTCATTTTTAGGAAGGTTCAATCTCCATGAAAAAGAAACCGAACAAAAGAGTTATGCATAAGTTCTCAAAGGAAGGAATCATGGTCAACAAGAATGAAAAAAGAATGAATATAGAAGACCTTTCACATTCAGGAAACAAAGAATCCTTAATCATGATGAAGGGATCAACATAAGAGAAGATCATGATCAGCCAAGGAAAGAATTTAGAAGGACTACGTCAGAAAGAAGATCATTGTTGGATTGAACTTGTTTGCACACAGGTGGTAAGACCCAAGGTTCAATTTAACTATGATCAAAAAACCCAAAAGACACTGACCCTTTCGGTATCACCTGATTTTGAAAATGACGTCTCACTCGAGGTATCTATTGGGACTACAAGAACCAGGCTTCTGCAGTAGTAAGGGGAAGGGAGGAAGATTCCCTAGTCATTGTTCCTTATAATATCTTGTGCATGTTACAATTATTATAGAGATTATTAATAGTTATATTTATTAATATTAAACCATAATTCATCCATAAACTAGTCTATTCTATGAAGCATAGAAACATAATTAATAAGCACACATAGACAAATAGATGCCACAAGACACAATATCATCTCTTAACTGTCTCTTTATTCATCTATTTTCTTGATAACCAACTATTACATTCACGAATATGGCATACTCATTTTTTCCACCCTCTAATCTCCCATCCCATTACATATTTATACTTCAAAAACCTAGAGCTTAAAACCCTAGTCTATTTATCCAAAAACTATTACAATGCACGACTAGTTTAGTTAACTGGTTGTTTCGACTGTTTTCTTCTTCTTCTCTCTCTTCATGCAACTTTTCGGTTGTTTTTCTATTTTAGGAATGTTGTGATGTCAACCTTCTCTCAAGATTCCTTCTCTCTCTCTTTCGTTATTGTTTTGTTTGTGTTTTATTCCTCTTGCATGCTTTCTTTCATCTCTGCACTCTCTTCCATATGTGCACTTTCTTCCTTCTTCTCACTTTCCCAACATTGTATCCAAAATTGTCTATCCAACAGGCCATCTACACTCACATGTGGCTCTTCCTTAGCCACTCAATCATGTTTCATGTTCTTCCATGCCAAAATAAATGGTTGAGAAGAATCCTTAGTGACCTCTACCTCTTTTAAAACTATGGCCTATGTTGCTGCTATCTCCTCTACAACCTACAAGGTTAGTTCTGTGAGCTTGTTCTTTGCTTCCACCATTGCTTGTTTGAACACACCTTGAAAAATGGCCAATTATCCAATGATCCTTACTACTTGTTCCTGCATGGGTCTGAGTCTCTATTGCAGGACCTTTTGTTGGTCCCTCAATATCTCCACTTCTGCACATGTCTACCACTGAGCCAAAATGGCTTCCATAACTTCGACTGGTGGTAGTGTATCCACTTTTTTTGTTTCCTCGTGTGCTTGATCTTGCATTTTTCTCATATTGGACTCTACAGCCTTGATTTTTGGGTCTCCCATGATCTATTCCCACACTTGTGCACTCTCCTCACAAAGTTTTGCACATTTGTCTTCTATTTTATTAATATTGGCAACTGTTGTCACTGCCATCCACACCCCACCTTTGCGCACCTCTATTGGAATTCCGAGCATGCTCTTTAGTTGTAAATGTTGGATATGATCCCTGAATCCCTTAATGAATTTGCCAATTTTTAATAGTTGTTCCTCCATAGTGGCTTCTATTACGAGGGGAGCTTCTGATGCTTTCTTGTATAATTTATGGAAAATTTATTGTGTATTTTGCACCATTTCCTCAACTTCTTCCTTTTCTTGTAGTGATTTCATGGCCCTTTCCTCGACCCCCTCATTACTCTTCAAAAATTCCTCTATTCGACCTTCAATATCCTTCTTTTGGTGAAGTGCCATATCATACTATGATTGCACTTAGGATCATTTTTCCCTCATTCTTTCTAGTTCTTAGTGAACTGTATCTCCTCTATGCCTTATTTCTTTCACCAATTCTTCTTGTAAGTCATGTATTATTTGGATGGGTAATCTTGATACGAATATATTAAGCTAACCCAAGCCTTTATTTTATCTTGCAATTCACTAGAAAATTTAGTGCATTTGCCTCAATCCGTAAGGTTCGATGATCCATTTTAAAGTGGTTCATGGTCATCTATGCTCTTTCTGCTTCTGTCCTTGGTCTGGTGAACTTGACGAAGGTTGTTTCTAGTATTTGTTAAAGTATCCCCAACTGTTCCTACACCTTCTTCTATTGTTCCTCTTGGTTCTTGGATGCTTCCTCCTAGATTTCCTCAGTGGTATCATGTATCTGACAACCAATCTAATCCATATCATCATTGGTTAGGATATAAATTTGGTCTTCTTTTGCACATTAAATTTCTTTTGCGCCCGTCCTGCCTGTTTTGGCCCCTTATCTTTCTTTTTGATCCCTTCTTCAAGGACTGTAGATTGGCTAGGAATATTACTTGTGCCATCCATCTGATCATTTTCTTCTTCAATTTTGTCTTGGTCTGCATCCTCTTCTGATGGCCCTTTCGTTTCTCGTGGCTTCTTCCACTCTTCTTCCCAGTTAGTGATTATTAAGTTCACGTCTTCTATTTTAAATCGGTAACTGGTTGGAAAACATTGTTGCATAGGATTCTTATTGTCTTGGACATATAGATGGTGTATATTGGTTCAGAATAGTGCGATGTCCTTATATGCAGTGACTACTTCCTTAGATATGTGAGGGAACTGCAAATATGAATAAAAATTGGTGCTTTTTTCATTCTGCCACCTATTGATGGTTGTGTGCCACAAGCTGGAATACCTAGAAGCCAAAGGGTTGAAACTTGAAGTATGCATGCACTAGTAATATGCAAGCTCTTTCCACCCGACCATTGGAATGAGGATGAGTAACCATGTGTAGTGAAATTTAGTTCCCTTCTCCTGGGTCTCTGTGCAATCTTGTAGAAACTAGTTGACTAAAAATGTAGCCTAGTTCATTTGAAATCATTCCTTTCATTTCTCTATTGTCAAAATTACTACAATGGGTACCTCATATTTGCGACATTTGTGCAATAGTTTGTAGGACAAAACATGTGTCGAAAACCTGACATCTTTGTTGTGGAAGCTCTTGAAATATAGACCCCTCTTGCCTTTGAATGTGTCAAATTTTTCTTTCATGGACTCAGAGGTGACCCACTCTCCCATTTTGTTGAACAATAGTGTTGGGTCTTCACCTACTTTTCACAACCCTATGATACATGCAATCAATGCAATATCAATTGATATTGGGGGATCAAGAAAGCGTGTCCCCCCATGAATGCAACTAATTAACACCTTTACATAAGCATTAATTTATGTACTTCATCTGAAATGTGTAATTTCAAACAAGTTCAATATGCCTACTTTCTCCAAGACTGACACCCATTCTCGTGGCTCTACCAGAATTGCTCATGTTCATGTGTCGGTCTTCGTGCATAAATAATGATCCTTGGACAACTTTAGGAATTTACGTGTATCTATGATATTGTGGTCCATGAAATTCAGATTGGAAATTTTCTCGAGCATGTCTTCTTCGCTACTGATGCCGACCGAAACTAGTTATATTGGTAATGAGTACTTGTAATTCACTGATATAGTGATTTATGGTGCATTGTCCTTCCTTGGGGGTAAATAGTCTCTGTGAAAAATTGCTAGTGGCATCAAAATTGAAGTTCTAGCTACCTCATTGACCTCAACCTCTAGTATTGGGTGTTTTGGTTGTTTCTTTGTTGTGGCGAATGAACCTCCCACTCTTAGTGGTGCCATTATACTTGTGTAATGAACTATTGGACTAGCTTTGTGTGTCTGTGTAGGTTGTGTTAGCTTGGCTTTGGTAGTTTGGCTATGCTAGTTTGCCTTTTTCGCCCCCTCTTGCATGTAACAATGACTGAGAGCTTACAGACTTCTTTTTATTTTTGTGCTTTCGTGTCAGGTATAACTATCTCATCCTACCTTAACTTCCTTATGTAATCCATCGTTGTGGTTGGTGACTTTGTAACTATTGAGGAAAATATATGAAATGATCTTACTCAAGCATTTTTAGATTCTGATTGGCTAAAGAAAAATATAAGGAATGTCACCCTAGGTTTATAGCCATCAAAAATAAAATCCTAAATCACAAGTAGCAATTACAATTGCTTAGGCTAGTCTTTTTCACAAATAAAAGCTTGCTCGAAAATTCATTTTAATATGATTTTTTCTAAATATAATAGTTGTTGAAAACAAATGTAAAGATAAAAGTAAAGGCACCAAGACGATAATCAAGACAGATGAGACATAAACCAATCCTTTATTTCATTCCAATTCACCGAAGAGTCGTTCAACTTACAAAATCTCATGCAGAAATTTCGGACCAAAGTCAAACTTAGACATCCTTGATGGAACATACAAAAGGAACTGTGAAAGAAAATAAAAAAATTGAACTGTAAAAGCTATATCAGCTTGCCACAGATTGCTTCTCACTAGACTCTACATAATATCCTTTGTCAGTCATGAAAAATAATTCACAAATAGGCAAGTCTACATAGACTATCAAAGATAGATCAACACCTCTGAAAAACAAGTGTCTGAATGATGTAATTCAACCTTGAATCTTACTATCTACAATAAGACCCTGGTATCATAAAAAAAAATTAAGGAATGAATGAAAACTGAACTATCTCAACATAAACTCAAGAAAAAACATTAGCATGTTTCTCCTTCTATCCTCCTCTTGTTCCTCCCTTTCCTTTTGCCTTTAAGAAAATTAGAATTGGTTGAAGTAGTTGAACCACCTCATTAGTTAAGTTAACTAAAAACTCAACTAACTTTTTAGTTAAGGGGGAAAAGTAATAAATCCTAATAAGGATTTTAAATAAATAATAACTAGTAGGTGGGACCCCTTGTGACTCCCTTTAGCTCTTAACAATCATAACATAACTAGTTAATTAAGAAAAACACCCCTCCCTGTGACTCCCATCATCACATTAACATTTGACAATTTATCTCATTGATATTTGAAATTATTTTCAAAAAAATATATTACTCATATATCCAAAGAAAACATGTTTTCCAAAACTTATGAAGTCAACTGTCATAAAAAATAAATAAAATAAAACTCAAAAACCATATTTCCCACTCTGATATGCAATCTTTCCTTGATTACTACTGTCACCCTTCGACTTTTCTAAAATTTCCTTTGGTTGCGTTGAGCCTTTAGGGCTAATTTCACTGACCATGTGAGAGAAATCATCCCTCAAATCATCCAGGAAGACATGAATTTATCATTATAGGTTGAAGAAGGGACAACAATGGCTTTTCCTTTGTCAAGGGCATGGTGGCCTCGATCTTCAAACTTTTTCTAGCATGAGAGGATTGAACTTGTGAGTGGACAGGTGCATCTTGGACAATCTGGTTAATAGGTGGGGGAGAAGGTAAGGAAAAATTGGGCCAGCCATGATATTGGGAGATTCTTGGGTGGACAATCTCTTTCCATCCATCATTTTCGGGAACCTCGGGTTGCAATGAGACATGAGGGGGCACAAAAATACCAGGGGCTTGTAGAGCTTGGAAGGGGGGACTTTCAGGCCTAGTTTGGACCACTCATTTCCCTATCCAATTGAAAAACACGGCCTAAAACAACTGGCCTAACTCTTGTGAGTCAACAGTAAAGCGTATGGAGAATCTTGGCCTTATTGGACCTCTGTTCCAATTACCTCTTCCTTAGTTTCCTCTTCCATGGCTACCTCAGCTGAAGAAGATCAATCCTGTAGGCATTATTGATTAGAAAATATTCCTTTATGACCATACATGACAACTCCTTAAAATATGAAATAGACTTTGGATCAACAACATATCAGACTCATGCAATCCAATCCATATAAATTGTTTAGTTGTTGTCATTGTGAAGGGGGTGAACAAAAGGTCCTAGGATATGTGAGGGGTTTGTATTGAGAGAAAAATGGTATAATGAGGGGAAAATAAACATGGTTATTTCTTAAGACAACAAACAATCAACTGAAATGAAAAACAAATAAAATATCACTATGATCCAACCAAGAAACTGTAACTTCAAACTGCTTCAATACATAGCTCCTCTTGACTGTAGTTAAATTTTAGAACAGGGAGTGAAAAATGAATGAGGGAAGGCGATGGGGTTGTAATTAGTGAAAATCGAAACAATGGTAGGGGAGAGAGAAGATATTTTTCATAAAATTAATTAAGTAATCCATAAAACCATTTTGTAGAAGGAAATAACACCAACCAAATAATCACTGTGATCAAATGAAAACTACTCTATATAGTTCAATTAATTATGTGCATTGCTCTGTTTCTTCTCATTTATCCTTTTAATATTTTAAAGAAATCCTCAAATGAATAATCTGTCAATTATTTCTACTCTGTCCAGTATTAACTCATCGACCACTGCTTATGAATTACTTCAATATTGTGGTCTATGAACTTCATATTGGAAATTTTCTTGGGCATGTTTTCTTCACTACTGACTCTGACTGAAACTAGTGCTATTGGTAATGGGTACTTGAAATTCACTTGTATAGTGATTTATGGTGCATTATCCTTCCTTGGGGGTAAATAGACTTTGTGAAAAACTGCTAGTGGCATCAAAATTGAAGTTCCATCTACCTCCTCGACCTCAACCTCTAGTACTGGATGTTTCAGTTATTTCTTCGTTGTGGCGAATAACCCTCCCACTCTCTGTGATGCCATTATACTTATGTGATGAACTATTGGACTAGATTTGTGTTTCTTTGTAGGTTGTGTTATCTTGGCTCTGGTAGTTTGGCTCTGTTCGCCCCCACTTGCATGTAACAATGACTTAGAGTTTTCAAACTTCTTGTTGTTTTTGTGCTTTCGTGCCAAGTATACCTATCTCATCCTATGTTAACTTCCTTGTCTAATCCATCGTTGTGGTTGGTGACTTGGTAACTATTGAGGAAAATATATGAAATGATCTTACTCAAGCATTTTTAGATTCTAATTGGCTAAAGAAAAATATAAAGGAATGTCACCCTAGGTTTATAGCCATCAAAAATAAAATCCTAACTCACAAGTAGCAATTACAAGTGCTTAGGCTAGTCTTTTTCACAAATAAAATCTTGCTATAAAATTCATTTTAATATGATTTTATGAATATAATAGTTGTTGAAAACAAATGTAAAGACAAAATTAAGGGAACCAAGATGATAATCAAGATAGATGAGACATAAAGAAATCCTTTATTTCATTCCAATTCACCAAAGAGTCATTCTCCTTACAAAATCTCATGCATAAATTTTGGACCAAAGTCAAAATTAGACATCCCCGATGGAACATACAAGAGGACCTCTGAAAGAAAATAAAAAATTGATCTCTAAAAGCTGGATCAACTTGTCAAAGATTGCTTCCCACTCGAATCTTCACAATAGCCTTTTTCAACCATGAAAACTAATTCACAAACAGACAAGTCTACACACACTATCAAATATAGATCAACACCTCTGAAAAACTAGTGTTTGAATGATGTAATTAATTCCTGAATCTTACTGTCTACAATAAGACCCTGCTATCATAAAAAATAATTAGGCTTGTGATAAATTAAGGAATGAATGAAAACTGAACTATCTCAACATAAACTCAAGAGAAAACCTTAGTATGTTTATCCTTCTATCCTCCTCTTGTTCCTCCCTTTCCTTTTTCCTTTAAACAAATTAGAATTGGTTGAAGTAGTTGAACCACCTCATTAGTTAAGTAAACTAAAAACTCAACCAAATTTTTAGTTAAGGGGGAAAAGTAATAAATCATAATAAGGGTTTTAAATAAATAATAACTAGTAGGTGGGACCCCTTGTGACTCCCTTTAGCTCTTAACAATCATAACATAACTAGTTAATTAAGAAAAACACCCCCCCTTGTGACTCCCATCATCACATTAACATTTGACAATTTATCTCATTGATATTTGAAATTATTTTCAAAAAAATATTTTACTCATATATCCAAAGAAAACATGTTGTCCAAAACTTTTGAAGTCAACTGTCATCAACAATAAATAAAATAAAACTCAAAAACCATATTTCCCACTCTGAGATGCAATCTTTCCTTGATTGTTGTTGTCACCCTTTGATGTTTCTGAAATTGCCTTTGGTTGCGCTGATCCTTTAGTCCTAATTTCACCGACCATGTGAGAACACTCATCCCTAAAATGCATCCGTGACGACATGGATTTATCAGAGCCATTGGAGGGTGAGGAAGGGACAATAGTGTGTTATAGCAATATTTTCCTCACCATTGCTATCTTGCACAGAGGGCCTTTTTCCATTTCCCTATGCATACTTTTCATCCTTTTTTTGATGAATCCAGAGCTAAAAATGTACATTTTTCCACATATATGCTCCCTAAATTATATGCAAGATGTGTATGCGCTTGATGATCCATTACAACTCACGTATATCTGGATTTGTTCCAAAAAATATAAAATGAGGTCGAGTTTCCATGTCACGACAAAAGATTTATGATCCTTGGCCTTCCATATACTGGAAACATTCTGACTCAGCCCTTCAGTTGTATTATGGAGGCTATAAGAGCACAATTTCGAACTATGGAAAAGAAGGAGAAAGCATTCAACTTTGAGAGAAAAATTACTCTGGAGAAATTACTTCATATTGAGTCTACATCCCTTTGTCCCTCAAGTCTGAACACAGTGTTCAACCCCCAAGATCTTCCCTTATTATTGGGAGGACCTCTTTACCTCTTTCTCATGAGCTTTCCTTTGGTGGAGGATTGAAGTGGTGGGGACCCAGTTAGAAGAAACTTGGTCTCTTGGTTTCGAACTATTCCAACACGAAAGTCTGTAATGTTGACACTTCTGTTGATCAATTATTAATAGAAATATTCCTTTCCCGTCTTATTGGTATTTTCCAAATATATGATTATTATCCATGGGCATGTTTGTAATGTTTATTAATGGATTATGATATCTTATGTGCTAATCCCTTTCATATCATCACTATATACTTGATTCGCTTGTTCGTTGAGAACTTCTCACAGGTATAAATCTTTGGGTCAAAGTGCTCAATGGTGGAACATTATCAAACGTTGGATCGAGGTAGGTATCTTTCTTATATTGCACATTAGTTTATATAGCATATGTTGGAATTGAGTTGATTTCTGCAGTCATACCTATCTGTTGTGGTTTACCCTTGGCCATAAATATTTTTTCCCTTGTAACAGAAATGGTGACTCCAATGGGGAGAGATCTTCCTTCTAAGGGTTGAAGTACTTTTTCTTCTTACATTGCTCTTTTTCCTTTGTGTCTCTTGTCGTATCACTGCTTGACAGATCCTGTTCACTCTGATTCTATGTTTTCATCCTTGTACCCCTGCCTGGCCTTGTTTTAAAGCATATATGCCCCATTTTCCCTGATAGTCACATATACATGCTTGTTGTCTCACTCCAAGAGGCATATATATGCTTTGTTCTCCTGAAATGTCACTTATACTAGTTCCCCTTGCTTGTTTTCTTTGTTGAGTGACTGTTGGGTAGGATTTAAAGATTGTTGAGCCTTCTTAGGTCTCTGTAGTGCCTATTGAGATTATCAAGGATGACAGGAAGCTTGTTTGGAGTTGAATTTCTGGGTGTAGTCTTTCTCTTTGTTTTCTATTTTTAATTCGTCCTTGGTTTATGGGATGTTTGCTTGGTTTCCTGGTATTCTGCTTGAGTTACTGCTTTTATACACTGTACAATTCATCAATCACGTTGCTTATCATTCCATGCATTTTCTTTTTATAATATTGAAAATACAAAAAAATAGGCATTTTGCATTGGTTGGCATTTTTGTCTTTGAATTTTTTCATTAGCTTAGCATATGTAGAGAAAGATCATATTTTACTTCTGGATTGTAAATTTAAAATTGAAGACTGCACTGTTTTTATTAGCATATCATTCATTGAAAATTTATTGATAGACTTTGCATTATATCCATATTTATTTTCTGGCAGAGTCATGACCCCATAAGTTTCACCTCCATACCTTTTTGAGTAACCATGGCCAATAAAATTTATGCTTTAAACTAAAATTGATTAGTCACGATTTTATTTTTAGGGTGCACAAACTAGCTTAGGATGTAGTGCCTTGGAATAGGATTTTGTGAGTAAAATTCTCCAAGGCAATTAAATCAACATATCTGTCTGAGACAGAGAGTTGAGAAGTCCATTGTATAATTGGTAATATTAGGAGGATCCGCTCACACTGGAGTTAATCACGAGGTTGCACGAAGTTAGTTGAAGGGATAACCCCTGGATACTCACCTAGCATCAGAGATATTTCTCTGGATTTATTCTTATTTGGGGATCTTGCTAGTGCCCATACATCTGTGAGAGGTGCTACTTTCAAGGTTTTTGGCTTTGTTACCCTGCCCATACGATGATCCATATTTATGAATGCTCGCATGTGCATCGATTATATAGTGTTTTATTAGTTTCTTGACTTAGGTATATCATAGGTTACTTGTAGGGGTTATTCTCCTTGTACCCTAAGTCAGATAAGGGTCGGACATCACACAACCTTTATGGAGGATTATCTCTCTGGGGGGATCTGACTGACTGGTTGTTAATCCCACGAGGGCCCTTATAACTGATTCTGTTACCTCCAAACTTTAGCGGGGAGTCTTAGGTCCCACTTGAATGAGGCATACCTTCTTTAGCGAGGGAGGCCACTCAGCCACTTGTTAGCAAAAAGTATATAATTACCATTTTTTTTTATAAAGATGCCTACATAGGGCCTATGAAATTTTATTTTCTTCATAAGAATTTCTTCAAACGACAGTTGTAAATCCTCGTATTTTACCTATCATTTATTCATGCTTCATTTTCATGACTGGAAGCATGAAAACTTGCAACTATTGTCATCGTTCTGTTTTAATATTTCATTGGAAACATATCGTTTATAGTAGAATTGTGATTTATTGCTATGGACATGTTTCTCTCATTTTTTATGATCATTTCAATTCTAAGAATTCCTAAGAAGCTTATGGTTGTTTGAATGAAAGACCCCCATCAATTGGTATTTGATTTTTGTATTAATTTTGGTTTGATGATTAACCATATTTTTCTCATGGAAACTTTGGCTTTTCAATTCTTGTAAATCACCTATCTTTGCAATTAAATTTGGATGTGCGCACAATGTGTTAAAGTAATCTGTCCTAGCATGTACCCAATGCCAAGGTGGCATATGTAGTACATGATACCATCACTCCCGAGTATATTCTTAGGCTTCATGATTTTTTCTCGCATGCATTGTGGTTAACACCTCTGCCCACCATTTGAATTGTCACAGCATTGTTTTGAGAAGGCTCAGGGCTATGGCTCTGTGGTCTTTTTCCAAACCCTACATGTGATTTCTATGTTAATTCCCATCCATTCAGCATGGCTCTAGTGGTAAGGGTCGAACTGAATGGTGTCCAGACTCTTATTTCGTATGATAATGCTAGGGAAGATTTGGAAAGGAATGGTTTGCATTTGTTCATCGAAAAATTTAAGGGATTTAACCTCTAGGTCGCCCAAGAGTTTGACTTAACCTTTGATGGTTGTAGGGAAAATATTGGTGATGTGCAGTTAGAATTGACAGAAGAGTTCTTAAGCCAAGCCACGGGATTGCCATCAGCTGGTCAAAATGGTTCAAGAATGCAAAAGTGGAGGAGGTCCCTTGGACGTTACTATTTACCTCACGCAAAATAGCTAGTTGTGATTGAGGTATGCCGATTTCATTCTTGAAACCTAGATGGCATGATTTACTTGTTGTAGCGAAGCAATTCATCACTTGTGAGGGTCGATTTAGACTAGTTTTCCTGTATCATCTCCACCTCATTATGATTTTTATTAGCTTTCCATTGAATATGCCTTACTACCTGCTTAGAAGTTTGTATAAAATGGGTAAACAGTTTAGGAAGAAGAGTTCTGATTCGAGTTTATTCCATCATGGTTTAATTAAAGTTATCCTCATGCACCAGTTGCAATTACAAAATGATTGTTGGGATGCATTCATTTCATGAAATGGATTTGGCAACAGTTAGTTGGGACAGGTAGATAAATCGGTCATTGTTGAAACCCTTGTGAACCCTACAACCTCTTCTCTACTGCTCCAGGCCTATGATCTTTCCCTTAATAATGAACCCTCAACCTACCCTAATGTCACTCAACAAGACAATCAACCGGGTTTTCATCCAAAGGATAGCAATAAAATTATTAAAAAACCTATAGGAAAGAAGCTAAAGGGCAATGTTGATGTTAATTTCAAGAAGAAAAGGGTTGGTCATTTAATTTCTCGTTGTGCTCAAAATAAATTGAAACCCCGTGCAGACATAATCAACACGATTGAAGTGAGTGAAGACTCAGATTTAGAAATTGAGAAATTCTTGGCTGAAGAGGACCTTGTGTCATACGGGCTCTACCCTGACCGACCCTATGACTATGAAAACAATCTGCCTCCTTGTCTAAAGGATAATCCTGAATTTGCTGGTATCCAACTCTGTTATAAGCCTACCATTTGCATGGAGGATTCTCCAATCCTTAATGTTGTCAGTGCTAATGCACAGTCCTTACAGTCACAGTGTGATGAGTGTCGATTGTGGATCGACATGTACTATACTGATGTTCCATTGCTATTGTCCCGACTCAATTCTTTAAGAGACCAAGCCGATAGGTTGACAAATGAAAACAAGAGACTCAATTCTATTATCCAAGGGAAGGAGAAATGATTGAAAACTACAGGACGTGTCATTTTCAAGAATGTAGAGGCAGCAACAGCTATCGTAAACTCCAAAATTTCTTGATAAGTTTTATTTCCATGATTTGAGGTATGATTTTCTTTTTTTTAGCATGATTTTGTCACTCTTAAGTTAGGATATGCGATTTGATTGAATAGATTATTTTTCTTATAAATATTAGTTTGTTTTGTTCATTGAATAAAATATGACTGTATTTGCTATTATAAGTAGCTACAGAATCGTAAGATTATGTAGCCAATTAGAAAAATTCGAATTGTTTGATTTGACAATTGAAAACATATCTAAAATCTTCCCATTTTCATTTTTTTTTAGGAACCCATGATTTCCAAGGAGATATGAGGCACTTTTTGAGATCTCCCAGCCATGTCAACTATGTATTTTGAGTAAATTAGACTGATGGTAGTTTTTGATATTTAGTAAAATCAGGGTGGTTGCATCCCCCATCATTTTTTGAAACAAACTTGATATTATCAACAGGAAACAGTTATGTTTCCTGAAACATATATAAACCTATTATTTTGTATACATTGGATCATCTCATCCTGGAGCAAGACTATGGATGTTTCACTACAGACTTGAATGGAATATAATACATGTCATAGCTTTAGCTTTTCTGTATGATGTTTTTATTCAAGTCGTGTTTATTTCAATTTGTTAATAGATTATGATTGCTTTTGTCGTCGTGGTTTATTATCAGTTGGTATGATTAAAAATTATATACTATCCATATTTTCATGTCCTAGATATAACACATAGTAATCATTCGTTCAATTTAAGTTAAGAGATTTATCTCTAATTTCGATCAAACGTTTATACACAAGTTCTCATAGGAAGAATTATCTTATTGTGGCTTCTTGTAAAATTATAAGATTACTGTGACTGCATCTATTATGTATTATGTTATTATGATTCAAACTCCATCATTACTGCTTCACATTTATTAGGAGCAATTTCAGGATCTGTCTCAGGTTTACCTCATCAGATAAGGTGATTGGATGCTACACATTGAATAGATATTGGATGGAATAACAGGTCAGCCTGTTATTTGATTTCATTAGTATAATAAATATAGAAGCTTCATGTATTTAAAATACTTTCTACCATCTGTTATTTCTTTTGTTTAATTAGACAGTTTGATATTCGATTTCTTAAGTATAGACATCTTAGAAAACAAATCAAAAGATTAGATAGTAGTTTTACTGTTGTTTAAAAAATCAGTTGACATTTGATTTTCACGGATTTAGATTAAAATTCGTAGTTTGTATATATTATATATATATATATATATATATATATATATAT
>SNQJ01S0023879.1:0-19861 GCA_010110895.2 Picea sitchensis | reverse complement strand
TGTGAATATATGATGTAAATGGACCTTGAGGAAAAGGTCAATGAATGTGAATAACATTATGAATTTTATTGCAGGACTACTAAGAGGGGATGTGCAGAAAAAGAGACCAAGATGATGATGGAAGGCACCTAAAAAGGTGGCGTTAACTTCCACCGAGAATTAATACCATATTTGGACTCCACTGGCTCGAAGAACCAAAAGTGGCTCGCTGGCCCTGAATTAAATGCCTCGTAGGCTGGTAGGTAGATGGTTTAATGAGGGATGGGAGGTCAACCACCCATCCATAGAAACATCAAGCCTGATCAGTGTGAGGGTAATCACACCACACACAACCTCATGAGAGGATAAGGCATGGGGTAGAAGCGATTGGGGGAGACGCGAGGGGAGAACTCTGGCAATACGTAGAGTAAGTGATAGAAGAGAGGAAGGAGAGTAACCTTCACTCCTGGTCACTGGCAGACAGAGACATAGTTTCACAACATCGTGGTCTCAACTCGGGGGTGGCTAGTGGTAAATTCGTTGGGAGTCTCTAAGCCTACGATTGGGTGGAAACGAGTACCCCTCTCAATAATTGCATAACCCCTGGTGTTATTTCTGATAAGTGTTTTGCCTTTGGCATCTTGAAATATATGTATATGTTCATTCTGAGGATTATGCCCATAAGTTGTGAAACTGTGAATGATTTCATTATAAGAATGTCTGTATGGTATTTTGATCAGTACTAGTGGTTGTATATTTGTATGGAAGGACTATGTATGGCTTATGTCCTCATGAATTGTTATTTACTTGCATATTGATCTAATTCAGACTTCACGTCTGGTTCTCGGGAGGACGACATCCTTACCTACCTCAGGTAGTAGCCTGAGTGAATATCCCCATAGAGATACCCTCCTTGAAAATCCCATCAAGAACCTTGAAGGAGGACATGAGGGCGCAAGGCCCTAAGAAATCCCTGATAGATATCGAATCGACGGGTGAGATTCCGTCAGGAAATCTATGGTCATTCATGACCGATAGATTAGAAGGAGAAAGTAGGGCATTAAATTCCTTACCACTTTGTTTTCCTGTATCTTCATGGGTAGCGAAGAGTTTAGGACTGTGGATCCCCAAAGTCCATGAGAGTATCTGGACCATGGATCTTTCCACTTTTAGGAAGTTGTGGGAGAGCCCACAAGTTAGGAATCTGTCTGAGCCATCAGATTTCAGCTGAAAAACTAGATAGTCGTTGGATCTGTCAGAAGATACCTGAGGGTTAACACCCCAGTGGATCGAGACTTTCCAATGTGGAAACCTCGAAATATATTTGATTTGTATGATTGACGGAGGCCACTTGTCGCGAGATATCCCATTTTCGGGAAATCGGGAATCGCGGAATCGAGATTCCTGTTGACAAGAGTTTGAGATTTTCCAATGTGGAAACCCCGAAATAGATTTGAGCCATCTGATTGATGGAGGCCACATGTCAAGAGATCTCCCATTTTTGGGAAAGCGAGAATCGCGGAATCGAGATTCCTATTGACAAGAGTTTGGGATTTTCCAATGTGGAAACCCCGAAATAGATTTGAGCCTTTCAATTGACGGAGGCTATGCATCGTGAGATCTCCCATTTCAGGAAATCGAGAATCACGAGATCGGGAGTCCTGGCAACAAGGGATTGGGACTTTCCTGGGTGGAACCCCGGAGCAGTTGTGGACTGTCTGATTTAAGGAGGCGACGTGTTGAGAGACTACCTGTTTTGGGAAATTGGGGATTGGGGATTCATAAATTTCGTTGACAAAAACCCAGGCTCTTGCCTTGACAAATCCTGACCCATAATGATGAGATGAGAGAAGGTAGATAAGTCTCGATAGATGGACAAGATTCCTTCGGGAAATCTCAGGGGTTGTAACGACCGTCAAATGTGAGGAAGAGATGCCATTTTTACGCTGGGGCGCGAATGCACATTAGGGTAAGTAGCAAGTAGATCTGGATGTCTAGAGACCACCCACCCAGATCTACAGCTAAGGATTCATTCCAGAGCCCCCTTTCCATTCTACCTTTAATGGGGGGGGGGTCTGGAATTGGACGCGCAACTCTCGAATGGTCTATATTAATCCATCATGATCAATGGTGCTCAGGTGGATTCCTGAACCCCCTTGCCATTCTGCCTTTAATGGGGGGGGGGTCTAGAATAATGTGGCATGTGAAGTGGGGCCCCCTCATGTCATGTCGACTACCATGTCACGTTTCCCTCTCTGCCACCTGTATTCCACTTAACTATGCAATGGGGTCATTTCTCGTTGGTTGTTTGCTAACCCTGTAGGGACTCATCCCCATTGGTCAGTCACTAGCCTGTCGAGGTTCGACGGTTTCCAAGTCAAACGAATCGACATCACTGTAGCGCCGAGGAGCGAAATTTAAAATAGGTACTACGTTTATTCGGACTGTGATCATGCCCCACGACCACCTGGGAGAGGGGAGAGTGAAAGAGCCGGCTTACGCTGGTCCTCCATGGATGTTTAGGGCTTCTGATCTGGCAGAAGACCAAAAAAATCTGATTTAGGTGGTGGGTATGTGACAACAAGAGATGGTAGAAGAAGATGAATCCTCTCCGAACATTTTCAGACATTTTTCGGATAGCATTTTCAAGCTAATTCTGAAATAGTGCATCCTTACAATACCAGGAGAAAGACAACAAATAAGCCTTCTTCCGAAATTACGATGACTTTGCCTCAAAAACAGTCTAAATCGATTGAGACTAAACAAAATTCAGTAAACCCAAGTTTAGATTATGATTTAATTGAAGATCTAAAAAATCTTAGGGCTAACATTTCTCTTTATGAATTATTTAAATTCCATTTTATTCTGCAAAAAATGTTGCAGAATATTGCAGAGAACAACAAAAATAGAAATCTGAGCAGCAACAAAGGTGTTCAAAACAACCCCAAAATTCCTCAGAAGGCCTCCACCAAAACTACATCCAAGCCTCATGATAAAAGAGACCTTCCTGTAAATAATGTAAAAAATGTATATAAACTAGTTTCAGAGGCTGCGATTAAAAAAAAAACAAACTTCTACTGTTAGTACTCATAGAAATGTCCCTCCCTTTTTGTTGACTTTCGAAATTTTCAACAGGAATGTACATAATTGTATGGTAGATTTAGGTGTTTCATCTAACATAATGCCTTGGTCTGTTTGTCAAAAGATTAATGGCGAAGTTCAACCATCCATCTTGAAAATTATCCAGCTTGATCGAACTAGTGTTAAATTGATAGGTGAATTAAAAAATGTGCTCATAAGATTGTCATCTAATCCTAAAGTCCATCAAGCGATTGATATCATTGTTGTAGATATCCCAGAAGTATATGGTTTGTTTTTAAGTAGAGACTGGTCGAAACAATTACATGGCTATTTTGCAATGGATTGGTCTCACTTGTGGTTGCCTGAGAATGGAAATCCTAACAAAATCAACGTAAATCATGAACGTTATCTAAAGTTCATGGTAATTGATTTAAGTGATCCCAATGAACCATTCACTCCTTCTGCGAATTCGCCTGAAACACAGGGGATGGATACTTTTTTCGGCAATTTCATGGCCAAAACTTCTACCATCACTAACCTAGAACAACAATCGGAAGTTATGACATGCACACAGTCAACAACCTTCTCTCAATGGTCACATGCACCCGACAAAAATCAAATATGGTCTCTTTACTTTGATGGGTCAAAATCTAAGGAAGGAGCTGGTGCAGGGTGCGTGCTCATCGATCCAACAGGTAACAAAACTTTGATTGCTTTCCAGTTAGAATTCGAATGTACAAACAACACCGTCGAATATGAGGCACTTCTGTAAGGCCTCAGAAAAGAATTAGATATGAAAATTGAAAATTTGACTCTGTTTGGTGATTCGGAAATCGTGGTTAGACAAGTAAAAAATTCTATCCACTTTTTATCTCCACACCTTAAAAGCTATCAGACTGAGGTATGGAATTTGATGAACAAGTTTTCCACATTTAACATTAATTCTATTCCTATATTGAATAATTTGGAAGTTGATTTGTTAGCTAACATTGCTTCAAAACTTTTTCCTACAAAAGGCTTATCTCTGAATGCATTTTCCGTCGAACTATTGTTCAGACCGTCCGTCCAACACAACATCACGAATTGGAGAGTCTTCGATGACGATCAATAGATTATAAGTTTTCTGCATATGGAAGAAACTTTCCAGGGTGCGGTAATCGATGAAGGTACCCATGACAAAAGTATTCGTTATTTTACGGTAATACTAGATCCAAGATCCCTAGAATATGCATTAGACATGGTAAACTCTATCCCGAAATCTGCGGTTAGATTAGAAAATTTTTATGATCTTCATGACAAGTTTAGAAAATAGTGAATTGTAAAATGAATAGTTCCTCCTTGAGACATGAAAAAGTAAATTTGGGAACTAAAGACAACACACAATGCATTAATTTAGGGCTGGGGTGTTCTGAGCAAGAAAATGTATCATTTATTAAGTTGTTTAAGGAATTCAAAGATTTTTTTGCCTGGATGTACGACGACCTAAAAACCTTTGATCCTAACATCATACAACACATTATTCCGATGAAACCCCAAACCCAACCTTTTCAACAAAAGTTAAGGAAAATGCACCCAAATCTCAAACCAACGCTCAAGAAGGAATTAAACAAACTCCTGAATGCTAAAATAATTTTCCCAGTTAGGCACACACAATGGGTCTCTAATCTTGTCCTTGTCAGAAAAAAGAGTGGTGAAATATGACTATGTGTCGATTTTTGAAACCTTAACCGAGCGTCTGATAAAGACAACTACCCTGTCCCTCCCATGGAATAGATCCTTCAATAGGTATCTGGTTCTGAAATATTATCCTTGTTGGATTGTTTTTCAGGGTATAGCCAAGTCCTTATGTCTCCCTCAGACCAGCTCAAAACTACTTTCCGTACTCCATGGGGCACTTACGCTTATAGAAAGATGCCTTTTGGACTCATAAACACCGGTGCCACTTTTCAGAGAGCGATGGACATCACTTTCCATGGCCTAATCAATCAATCGGTAGTAGTTTACCTAGATGACGTCACTGTCTTCTCAAAAAATAAAGAAGATCATCTAGCTCATTTAAGATCTATTCTACAGCGATGTCATAAGTATGACATTTCTTTAAATCCTAAAAAAATTGTCTTTGCAGTAGAACAAGGTAAGCTCCTCGGATTCATTGTATCGAATGAAGGGATGATTATCGACCCTAAAAGGACTCAATTCATTTCGAAACTGCCCCCTCCCTCGTCAAAAAATTCCATGCAATCTTTCTTAGGTCAAATAAACTTTGTTAGGAGATTCATCCCCAGCTTTTCAGAAATGGTGAGACCATTACAAAAATTAATAAAAAAGGATGTACAGTACCATTGGAAACCTTTAGAAAGCTAGGCATTTGATTCAATAAAAAAGTCCATTATAGACGCTCCTTCTCTAATGAGCCCCGACTTTTCGCAAGACTTCACCCTCTACACGTTTTCCTCTGACCAATCTTACACTACTGTCCTAACTCAAAAGAATGTTGAAAACAACGAAGTCCCAATTGCCTTTATGAGATCATCCTTTAAGGGGGCAGAACTTAACTACCCAACAATAGATCAACAAGATTATGTTGTTTTCAAAGTAGTAAAACACTTCCAATCTTATCTGTTGAAATCTAGGATGAAAATCATTGTCCCTTACCTAGCTGTCAGAAATTTGGTAGTACAGAAAGAACTAGGCGAAAAAAGGGCAATCTGGGTTACATCCTTACAAGAATATGACATAGAAATCACCCGAGCACAAATTGTAAGAGGCCAAGGTTTATGCAAGTTGGTCACCGATTCAGTTGTAGGACAACAAGAAGAAACTGATATGTTAAATCCAGAACAACACTATCAAAATCAAATCTGCTGTGCACAAAACCCAGTTAGTTCCTGGTACGATGACATAAAATTTTGTCTTATTCATGGATCAGCCCCCCGTAACCTTGATCCCACAAAAAGAAGAGCACTTAGATTAAAATCTGTTTCTTTTTAGCTGATTAATGGTATTTTGTTTCATCAAAATTTTGATGGAGTACTTATGCATTGTCTTGAAAAAGATGAAGCAGAAAAAGTCTTATTGGAATTACATGCAGGGGAAGCAGGTGGGCATTTCGGTGGAGACACCACTACCCATAAAGTATTAAGAGCAGGTTATTACTAGCCTACCCTTTTCAAAGACGCTCATGCTTTATGTCGCAAGTGTGTGATTTATCAAAAGGCATCCAGACAGATACAGAAACCAGCGTTCCCTTTGCAACCAGTTTCGGTAGACTGCCCTTTTTAGTAGTGGGGTCTGGATATTATAGGCCCAATTAATTCTCCATCCTCATCGAAACATAAATACATCATAACAACCATACATTATTTCACCAGGTGGTCCGAGGCTGCTCCATTAAAAGATGTAAATACCGACCAGGTAATATCCTTCTTGAATTCAAATATTATTACTCATTTTGGTATTCCTAAATGCCTGGCATTTGACAATGCTTCTTATTTTTTGTCTCTTGAAATGAGTGATTTCTCTCTAGAAAAAGGAATTAAATTAAATTACTCTGCCAGCTATTACCCCCAAGGAAATGGTTTGGAAAAATCAACTAATAAAATTATGATCAAAATTATCAAGAGAACGGTCTCTGAAAACCATAAAAATTGGCATAACACATTGTTAAACGCAATCTGGGCTGATAGAGTAACTCCTAAAACTGTTGTGGGAAACTCACCTTTCTTTCTCGTTTACGGCAGGGAAGTGATTCTTCCACCACATGTCCTTCTTCCATCTCTATAGTCATCGCAAAAGGTACAAGAAGAAGACTGTCCCCCCCTTGGAGAGTCGAATTAATGCTTTGTTAAAATTAGAGGAAGTAAGGGCACAAGGAAAATGAAAATTGGATCAACATCAAATCATTGTTAAAAACTGGTTTGATTTTAATTATGTCTCCGACATAAATTTTGAGGTAGGTGACCTTGTCCTAAGATGGGACAAACCTCACGAGGGAAAAGGAGAGCATACTAAGTTTCAGAACTTGTGGTTGGGGCCATTTTTAATCACTAAAAAAGTAGGTCCTAGTTCCTTTCACTTACAGAATTTAGAGGGACAACCAGACACTTTTCTAGTGAATGGCCAAGCTCTAAAAAGGTACTTTTCCTGGTGACGCTCTCATGCACCCTTTGTAAATATTTTTGTTTTTTTTGTTGTTTGTTTTTCTTTGTTGGTTTGTTTTGATTTTTCCTTTCTGCTTATCGGTCTTTATTTTGAAACATATATTCCTGCACCATGGGCTACTTCAGACAAAAATAACAGAAAAATTTCCCCTCCAAAATGACTGCTGAAAGTTGTTTAAACATGAATTGTGGTATTTCTCTAAAATTGTAGCCTTGCTAAAATGACTTGTTGTTTTAAAAGCATCTTCTTGATTTCAATCTGCAACTGAAGGTACTCACGATCATTTATAAAATTTGTTTTTACGCCGTCCCTGTTCTTTAAGAAGACAACTCAATGATGTCTCCCTGTTCTTGAAAGTTAGTTTTATTAGTAAATGATTTCCATATCTTAATGAAGGACAACTGATTTTTTTTTTCAAGATCTGTGACATATTAAGACGCATTTAAAAGAAAAAAAAAAACTAGAATTTTCAGCGTCTCCCCGCTCTATTAAATATCTTTAAAAACTAAATAAATCTTCAAAGAGCTGTGGGAAGTGATTGTAAAACTGTCGAGACACTAAACAGGTCTGCTGACAGCGGGTAAATGCATGCATGATGCCAAGATAACTTCGTCGGGGTACTAAACAGGCCTGCTGGCAGCGAAGCAATGTCAGGTAAAAGAAAATTCTCAGATGTGGATTCTGTTTTGACCTCAAATGTCTTTCGTTCTGATCTGGAATTTCTTGACAGGATACAGATATCGGGGTGGGTTAATTGAAATCCATGTCAATTCTATGGACGCCTACTGGCAGTAGTGGCTCTATCAATAATATTGAAGATTTTAACTTTAACATCGTGGCTCCCTTTTGTTAAAGATTGTCATCAATTTTCGTATCTTTAAAAATAAGAGTTGTTTGAAACTGGAATGCATTATAATTATTTGCGATGCTCAGACAAATTTTCAATTGTTTTCAATTCAAAGTTTTTATGATTATTCTAATATGAACTCGTTCATTTGGCAGAGATAACTTCTTCTCCCAACATGTCACCATGGTTGACAACAAGTATATGATTACCATTTTTTTTTATAAAGCTGCCTACATAGGGTCTAGGAAATTTTATTTTCTTCATAAGAATTTCTTCAAAGGACAATTGTAAATCCTTGCATTTTACCTATCATTTATTCATGCTTTGTTTTCATGACTGGAAGCATGAAAACTCGCAACTATTGTCATCGTTTTGTTTTAAAATTTCATTGGAAACATATCGTTTATAAAAGAATTGCGATTTCTTTCTATGGACATATTGCTCTCATTGCTTATGATCGTTTCAATTCTAAGAATGCCTAAGAAGCTTATGGTTGTTTGAATGAAAGACCCCCATCAATGGGTATTTGATTTTTGTATTAATTTTGGTTTGATGATTAACCATATTTCTCTCATGGAAACTTTGGCTTTTCAATTCTTGTAAATCACCTATCTTTGCAATTAAATTTGGATGCATGCACAATGTGTTAAAGTAATCTATTCTAGCATGTACCCAATGCCAAGGTGGCATATGTAGTATAGGATACCATCACTCCCGAGTATGGTCTCGGGCTTCATGATTTTTGCTCGCACGCATTGTGGTTAACACCTCTACCCACCATTTGAATTGTCACAACATTGTTTTGATAAAGCTCGGGGCTATGGCTTTGTTGTCTTTTTCCAAACCCTACCTGTGATTTCTATGTTAATTCCCATCCATTCAGCATGGCTCCAGTGGTAAGGATCGAACCGAATGGCATATAGACTCTTCTTTCGTATGATAATGCTAGGGAAGATTTAGAAAGGAACGATTGGTGTTTGTTCATTGAAAAATTTTAGGGCTTTAACCTCCAGGTCGCCCAAGATTTTGCCTTAAACTTTGATTGTTGTAGGGAAAATATTGGTGATGTGTAGTTAGAAGTGACATAAGAGTTCTTAATCCAAGCCACGGGATTGCCAGCAGCTGGTCAGAAATGGTTCAAGAATGCGAAAGTGGAGGAGGTCCCTTGGACGTTATTGTTTACCTCACGCAAAATAGCTTGTTGTGATCGAGGTATGCCGATTTCATTCTTGAAACCTAGATGGCATGATTTACTTGTTGTAGCGAAGCAATTCGTCACTTGTAAGGGTCAATTCGGACTAGTTTTCCTGTATCATATCCACCTCCTTATGAGTTTTATTGGTTTTCCATTGAATATGCCTTACTACCTTCTTAGAAGTCTGTATAAAACAGGTAAACAATTTAGGAAGCAGAGGTCTAATTCGAGTTTATTCCATCATGGTTTAATTAAAATTATTCTCATGCACTAGTTTCAATTACAAAATGATTTTTGGGATGAATTCATTTCATGAAATGGCTTTGGTAACAGTGAGTTGGGACAGGCAGATAAACCGGTCATTGTTGAAACCCTTGTGAACCCTAAAGCCTCTTCTCCACTGCTCCAGGCCTGTGATCTTTCCCTTAATAATGAACCCTCGACATACCCTGATGTCACTCAACAAAACAATCAACCAGGTTCACATCCAAAGGATAGCAATAAAAATGTTAAAATGCCTACAGGAAAGAAGCTAAAGGGCAGTGTTGATGCTGATTTCAAGAACAAAAGTGTTGGTCATTTAATTTCTCGATATGCTCAAAATAAATTGAAACGCCGTGCAGACACAATCAACACAATTGAAGTGATTGAAGACTTAGATTCAAAAATTGAGAAATTCTTGGCTGAAGAGGACCTTGTGTCATACGGGCTCTACCCTGACCAACCCTATGACTATGAAAACAATTTGCCTCCTTGTCTAAAGGATAATCCTAAATTTCCTGGCATTCAACTCTCTGATAAGCCTACCATTCACATGGAGGATTCTTCGATCCTTAATGTTGTAAGTGCTAATGCACAGTCCTTACAGTCACAGTGTGATGAGTGTCGATTGTGGATCGACAGGTACTATACTGATGTTCCATTGCTACAGTCCCGACTCAAGTCTTTAAGAGACCAAGTTGATAGGTTGACAAATGAAAACAACAGACTCAAGTCTATTCTCCAAGGGAAGGAGAAATGATTGAAAACTACAGGACGTGTCATTTTCAAGAATGTAGAGGCAACAACAGCTATCGCAAACTCCAAAATTTCTTGATAAGTATTAATTCCATGATTTGAGGTATGATTTTTTTTTTTATCACGATTTTGTCACTCTTAAGTTAGGATATGTGATTTCATTGAATAGATTATTTTTCTTATAAAGATTGGCTTTTTTTGTTTATTGAATAAAATATGATTGTATTTTCCATTATAACTAGCTACAGAATTGTAAGATTCTGTAGCCAGTTAGAAAAATTCAAATTGTTTGATTTGACAATTGAAAACATATATAAAATATTCCCATTTTCATTTTTTTTCAGGAACCGATGATTTCCAAGAAGATATGAGGCACTTTTTGAGATCTCCCAGCCATGTCAACTATGTATTTTGAGTAAATTAGACTGCTAGTAGTTTTTTATATTTCGTAAAATCAAGGTGGTTGCATCCCCCATCATTTTTTGAAACCAACTTGATCTTATCAACAGGAAACAGTTATGTTTCCTGAAACCTATATAAACCTATTATTTTGTATACATTGGATCATCTCATCCTGGGGAAAGACTATAGATGTTTCACTACAGACTTGAATGGAATATAATATATGTCACAACTTTAGCTTTTCTATATGATGTTTTTATTCAAGTCGTGTTTATTTCAATTTGTTAATAGATTATGATTTATTTTTTCATCGTGGTTTATTGTCAGTTGGTATCATTAAAGATTATCTACTGTCCATATTTTCATGTCCCAGATATAACACATAGTAATCATTCGTTCAATTTGAATTAAGAGATTTATCTCTAATTTCGATCAAACGTTTATACGCAAGTTCTCACAGGAAAAATTATCTTATTGTGGCTTCTTGTAAAATTATAAGATTACTGTGACTGTATCTATTATGTATTATGTTATTATGATTCAAACTCCATCATTACTGCTTCACATTTATTAGGAGCAATTTCAGGATCTGTTGCAGGTTTACCTCATCTGATAAGGTGACTAGATGATACACATTGAACAAATATTGGATGCAATAACAAGTCAGCCTGTTATTTGATTTCATTAGTATAATAAATATAGAAGCTTCATGTAGTTAAAATACTTTCTACCATATTTTATTTCTTTTGTTTAATTAGAAAGTTTGATATTCGATTTCTTAAGTATAGACATCTTAGAAAACAAATCAAAAGATTAGATAGTAGTTTTACTGTTGTTTAAAAAATCAGTTTACATTCGATTTTCATGGATTTAGATTAAAATTCATAGTTTGTATACATTATATATATATCTTATAAATAGAATTATTGTATATATAAATTGTACATATATATATAGTTAATTGTACTTATAGATTTTAGTAGTTGTTATTTGTTAGGTTATTGTTTTTCCTTTGGTTATTTTTTCTTTCTTTAGGACTTAGATCAACTAACGGAGCCACAAAACGTGTCAGGGTGAGTTATTCCAAACGTCTTGGGTTAATTAGACAACCCTATACTGAACTCACTCTTCCAGTTGACGAGCGATCATTTTTTCCCGTCAACACCACTTTAGCTCGTTTGCATGCATATTGGCCGTTTGACTTTTTGGTACGCTCTTTGACTACTAGTTGGCCATAGGATATGTTTCTATTTGTGGACAAGTCATAAGTCATTGTGGATTTGAACCAACTTCCTCATAGGTCCCGTCGGTTGTTAGAGTTACCACTGGTTTTCGAGTCCTTGCCTTCTAAAAGGCGTATAATTATCAGTAGTGATACACACATCCATTTTTTAGACTTGTAATCCTGCAAGGATGAGTACTGAGTCTAGTCTTTAGAACACTAGGAGTTCCTCGACTCCCAATCCCACTATAATTCATGGCACTCCTTTGACACCTGCAGTCGCTATAGTTGCAGTGTTGGAGGCTTACACCGGTACTATGGATTGGGCTGTAGTTAATTCTTCATCTCTTTCCTCGAATCCTTTTGGAGGGTTTGGCCACTCACCGAGTTACAATGTTGATACCATCCCCATGGCTTCTAGTCCATTTTCTTATGGTATGCCTAACTTCACCTTGGATTTTTCAACTGCCATCCCAGTTGTTGGCCATAACTCTAGCCTTGGAGTTGGGGGCATTACACCTCCTTACACTCCTTCCCCATTTGGTGGTTCTCATATTCCCCAAGCAAATCCTAATGTAGGGAGTGTCCCTATTCTTAACCACGGGTTTAATCCTTCTACGACTTGATGGAACAACCCAACTGGTAGACAAGTTCCACCTTATATTCCTATCCCCTTGGTGTCGATTCCAACCAATACTTATGGCATGACGAATGCACTTCAATCCTCCAGATTCCCACCTGGAGGAGGTCAGTCTTACACTTTAGGCACCCTCCAACCTGGATCTAATCCAGTTGGGGGTAGTTTTAACAACCTCTAGCTTGGATCTAATCCAACTGGGGGAAATTTTCATAATCGTTATCAGAACACTCCTACTGGAATGATGCCCAATCCATCTTTTATGAATCATCCTGGAGGAGGGTAAGACGGGGTCAGGATGGGGTCAGGTGTCGCAACCCCATATTCCCTTTTTGGCCATGCTTAATCTACCAAATTTGTCTAAACTAATGAATGAACCAGTGATTCGTGACCCCTCATGGCCCCCTGTCCCTACAAAAACTCCATTAGACATTCCAAAAGTTTGAAGGTAAGAATGGCGAAGACCCTGGTGATCACGTCACTACTTTTCACCTTTGGTGCTCATTGAGTTCTCTAAACCATTATTCTATCAAGTTACAATTGTTTCAAAGCACTCTCATTGGAGTAGCATCACAATGGTGCATTGAGCTAGCTAGGGGGACATATGGGTCATTCCATCATTTGGTGCTATCCTTTCTCAATCACTTTCAACTGCCCATTCATTATGATGCTGGCCTTGAACTTTTGTCAAATTTACACCAAAATACTAACACTCACATCTCGTACCATATCCAGGAATGGCATAGGTGAAGGTGGTTTCTTAAGACTCCTATACCCCTGACCTTTCTTTTAGAATGGATCCTAAAGTCTTTACACACTCCTATTTCGAAGGCCGTTGCTACTTATAGGGTATTCATTGAGGAATAAGCTATCCTTAGAGCCCAACAATTTGATTTGATATATGCTTAGTCTGGGATGTTATAGAACCTTATTCCAGATGCACCATGAACAAATCATGATCCTAGACAAACTCTTGGACCTCATGTCGATGGCATTGTAGGGTCCTCCAATGTAAAATCCATAGAATCGACAATGAAGTCTGTTGGAGGGGCAACCTCATATGGATCCTCCAAACCCACCTAATCGAAAGATGTACATTCCGTGAAATCATCGAAGAACCCAAATGGTGACCAACAAACACATGGGAATAAAAGGAAAGGTCGAAATAGTTGTAAGGGTGGGAATAATAGTAATAATAAACCCAATGACAAAGATAATAATGGGAAACAGAATGATAATGTTGGAGAGCGAAGGAAAGACAAGTGTAAGGTGAATATTCCTTGTAAACTTTGTACTGATGACCACCTTACCCACTTGTGCCCCAAACCTGTGGAGGCTACAAGGCTTTTAAATCTACCACTTGTTGTGCTAATGAATCCATTCCCACACAACCAACACTTAGCTTTGAGTTCTTTGAGTGTTGGAAATGCGCTTGGTGGAAGTCAGAACCCACTATCGCAAGATGGCGATCGTGTTTGCATCAATATGGTCGACGCAAAAATTGATATAGCCACCCTCTCTCGAGATTATAGCTATTCAAAAGCTAGTACCAGCCTAGAATCTCCTCCTCCACCCCTAGAGATAAACTTACAAATTGAGAAACCAGAGCCACCGCCTCATATTCTGAAAAGAGTACTCAAGCACTGTACCCACAACCCTAATGCTAGAGCCGCCCATAACTATTCTATTGTTGAAGATCTAGGCCAAACCCCTTGTGCAGTGTTGGATTTGGTGGTACTCGAGACGTGTCCATAATAGAGGAATTCCTTACTCTCTTCCTTAAGAGCTCTAGAACCTAGTGGCTCAAAAGTCATCAAGTTTGATGTCACGGACATGAAGCCTCGCTTACCCTACCATGTGGATTTTCAAATCCACGTGGAGTATTCCAAGTATACTATCAAAAAAGAGGTTGTTCAAGAAGGTGATGCCACTTGCGTGATGTCCTTGGTCTATTGGAAAGATATCGGTTCTCTAACCCTTTCCAAGTGGTTGAACATGTTGACTGCATTTGAAGGTCATTCCTTATGCCCTCATGGTATTCTCCCTGCGTTTTCGGTCCAGTTGGGTTGGAAGATGATAGAGGTGGAAGTAGAGGTAGTTGATGCACCTCTCGATTATAACTTGTTACTAGGTCACAATTGGACCTATGCTATGGTCACTGTCGCATCGTCCATTTTCCACGTGCTTTATTTTCCTCATCAGGGGGAAATCATGACCATCGACCAATTATCCTTTGCGTAATATAGTTCTAATGCATTTGTTGGACCATTGATCCCTGTAATTGACAATTCACAATTGGAAATTGATAATATCGGTGTCAGAATGTATTCTTCCCTCATGGGTACTTTCGAATTCTCGACACCGATTCACCACATTTACACCATGTCTAGTGGGATTTCTTCAACAGAGAGGTCCATTCCTTTCTGCACTTCCTATTTTAGTGATCCTTGGAACTTACCTTATCCACCTTCATCTATTAAAGGTCATTCACATGCTGGCATGGCTATGCTACTATCGACAGTGAAGATTGTGTATCAAGCTATCCTTGACTCTTCCACCAATCCCGATCCCGTTACCTCGTAGACGGACGAGGAGGATCCCATTCCTAGCCCTATATGGGCCACTTCATTATATTGTTCACATGATTTCTTAGATGATACTTTTCCTTCAAACAAATCCATCCTTGAAACCATGAATGTTCCTAAGAGACATTGGGATGATATGCATCATCGATCTTATTTTCTCCCAGGTCTTGAAAGAATTGAGCAAGATGATTTTCTATCTACTTTGAGTGAGATAGTCGGTCACACTGTAGTTCTACTTGATACGCATGGTATTTATACCAAAGGAAGTATGGAAACTATTTATCCTACCGTCTCAATCGACATCTCTCATACCCCTGGCAAAATTGAGAACGTAAATATAGGTGTAGATTGTTCACCAGAAGAGATTCTGATCTATAACAACCTCTTCAAAAAAATTTGATATGTATTCACTTGGTCATATGAAGAGATACCAGGGATCGATCCTCGCATTGTCAAACATGAAATTAGAACTTATTTGGATGTTAAACCTAATCAACAAAATCTTAGAGTTGTTAATCCTAGGAAGGCCCCCGCTATTAAGGAAGAGGTGGAGAAGATACTTAATGTTGGCTTCATCTACCCAGTTCCCTTAATCGAATGGGTATCCAACCCTGTTCCTGTGAATAAAAAGCAAGGAACCATCTCTGTGTGTATGGACTTTCGCAACCTGAAAAAGCTTGTCCTAAATATAACTTCCCCACGCATTTCATTGATCATATTCTTGATGAGTGTGCGGGAAGTGAAATATTTTCCTTTATGGACAAATTTTTAGGATATAATCAAATCCATATCAAACCTAAGGACCAACACAAGATGGAATTTATATGTCCTTGGGGTACTTTTGCATACCAGAAAATGCCTTTCGGCCTGAAAAATGGTGGAGCAACCTTCCAATGCACCATGACTTTCACTTTTCACGATCTCAAGCATATATTCGAAGCTTACCTTGATGATCTTTCTGCTCACTCTAGCAAGAGAGTGGATAATGTCACACACCTTTGGCTGGTTTTTAAAAGATGTTGTTACTATAGAATCCAGTTAAACCCTCAGAAATGCATCTTTTGTGTTAGGTCTGGCCGTCTCTTAGGATTTTTAGTTTTCGAGACTAGGATCATGGTAGATCCTCTTAAGGTTGAGGAAATACTTCAATTTCCTCCCCCGCGTACGATTAGACAACTTCAAGGTTTACAGGGGAAAGCTAACTTTCTGCATTGGTTTATAGTGAATTATGCCAATATCATTAAGGTTTTCATTCACCTATTGAAGAAAGACACCCCTTTTATCTGGGATGACCGAGCCTAGGAGTCTTTTGATGCCTTAAAGAAATCCTTGGTATCAACTCCTCTGCTGATATCTATTGCAATAGGGATTACTTGTTATATATTGCCATGTCCCAAGAGATGATTGGTATAGTTCTAATGCAAGAGGATGATGAGATCCATGAGCACGTCATCTACTATCTCAGTCGAAATTTAGTCAGTCTTGAGCTTAATTACTCTCATGTCAAAAAGCTAGCTTTGGGTTCCATTCACGCAGTCCAATGTTTATGAAAGTATATATTTCTTTGCAAAACTACTATAGTCACTGATGTTAATCCATTTCAATAGGTCCTCACTAGGCATATCATAGGTGGGAAATATAATAAATGGATTGTCATATTACAAGAATTTGATCTTGACTTTTCTTCAGCTAATTCCATGAAGTCACTAGTTTTTGCAGAGTTAATATCCGATTTCCCACGATTAGACAAGGATGTTATCCGTGTCGATTCGTTTGCATACAAACACATTTTCCTTGTCTCGTCCTCTAACTCATGGTATGGAGACATTGTTTTATATCTTCAAACCTTGAAGTTCACTCAACATCTCTCATGAGATGATCGATGTCAAGTTAGATACCAAGCCTAAAAGTATACCATCGTTGACGACACTTTGTATCGCCGAGGAATACATACCATCTTACATCGTTGCTTAACTCACGAGGAAGCCAAGTTAGTCCTAAATGACTTCCACAAAGGGGATTTTGGTGGTCACCTATCCAAGCTAGCGACAACCCAAAAAATCCTATGATTCGGTTACTTCTGGGCCACCATCTTTAAATATTTCATTGAAGCGATTAAGAAATGTCACCCCTGCTAGGTGTTCACTCAGAAAATGCTCTCACACCCAACCCCTCTTCACCCATTCATTATCGTCAGTCCGTTCACCAAGTGGGGGGTAGATTTCGTCGATTGAAACCCAACTTCAGTTGGGGGGAATCAACACATCATCATGGTTGTCAACTATTTTACCAAATGGGCCAAAGCCATGCCTACTGTAAAATCCGATGGGAAGACTGCATCCTTCTTCATGTTCAACAAAATTATTGCCTGGTTCTATTAAGACCTAATATTGGCTCATTACCCCTTAATTGGGGCATACTATATTAGTAATTTTATTTTATTTATGTCAGATTTAGGCCATTAGTTGTAATTATACCTCCTAGTCTCCTATATATATACGAGAGACATTTTTCATTTGAATCATCTTGTGAACATTTAAATTGGGGTAAGAGGAGGTTGCCCCTTGAAGAGGCTTGTTATCACGAAATTATCTCTTTTTCAGGGTGTTGAGTACTTTTTATGAAGTTTTTCTATAGTATATTGATATTTGGTTCTTAACATATGGTATTAATTTGAAGGTCACAGGGTTTCACTTCTACATTCGAGACACCTTGGAATTTTAGCTATAATTGTTTTCCTGATGTTTAGAAGGTATGGATTGAACTATATTTATTAGATGGATCAAGTACATTGGGTTCAAAATTAAACTCCCAGAGGCCCTTATACTTTTGGAGATACAACCTATACAAGATAGGGGTTTGGAATCATCAGGCTTGAGTCGTCTTTGAACTTTCTATAAAAAAAAGTGCGTAGCGTTCAGACCCTGAAATAAGGAGGATATTTAAAAAAATTAGTAAGGTATCATGGTGAAAATTTCAGCTTCTAGATAATCTTAAATTTTATATACACCTTGTGTAATATAAGGTATCAGACTAGTCTTGATGACTAGTCAATAAAAAAGTGTTCTAGGTAAAACAATCATAACTTCTTCTAGAGTATCAAAATTAGGTGGGACTAATTTCATTGGATTTTGGACAACCTTTGAACATTCACGAGGTGTGAGTTTTTTATATCAATTATTTTAATGCTTGGGGCACACTATCTGATGAGGATCTCACGGAAAGGCCAAAATGCTCGTGTGGGGAAGTTACCATAAATTCCACTTGGCACATTCAATTTGGTCAGGACCTATGGCATTACTTGAGAGAAGAAATAGCGAAAACTACATAAAAGAAAGTTTCATGCCATTGTTAAGAACAAACATCAATATAGCATAGAAAAACCTCGGAAAAGTACTTAGCCTTGAAAAAGAGATAATTTGAGATAATAAGCTGTATCTTGAGGGGGCAACCTCCTTTTACCCCTTAAATGTTTCAAGTACAAGATGATTCAAATGAAATGTCTCCTTGGTATATATAGAATAGGGTATAATTACAACCTAATGGACTAATGACATAAATAAAATAGCATTACTAATATAATATGCCCCAATTAAGGGGTAATGAGCCAATATTAGGGATTAACCATGCCCCTCCCCTTGAGACAAGTGTTGTCATGATGGCAGGAAGTAACTCTGGATGCTTCTATGTAAAAGACTCATCTTAAGTGGAATCTTAATTTGGAAGTTTCCTCCCATTTAATGAGATACTTTGAAATGGATCTATTCCTCAACTAGCAAATTCTTGTGTGAGTGATGGCTTGAGGGCTCAATATGATTTTCCTTCCTTGTCAAGTTTTGGCAATAGTTTGGGCTGGGATCTTGTCACCTATAACCTTCTTTAAGCATGTGAAAAATGGAAAAGCTGGTGTACTCATGAAGATGCAAGCAACTCAATTTTATGCCATAGTACCAATCTTTACGAACACCTTATAAAGGTCCATAGTACTTTGGTGATAATTTATTATCTTTCTTGGCTTTCTTGAGGACATTTGTTTGTATGGTTGTAATCTTAAACACCCCCAATCCTACTTCAAACTTCTTTCACCTCGATGTTGATATGCTTGTTGTTTCAAACCTATAACCTTCTTTAAGCATGAAAAATGGAAAACTGGGTGTACTCATGAAGATGCAAGCAACTCCAATTTTTATGCCATAGTACCAATCTTTTGCAACACCTTATAAGGTCCATAGTACTTTGGTGATAATTTATTATCTTTCTTGGCTTTCTTGAGGGACATTTGTTTGTATGGTTGTAATCTTAAAAACACCCAATCCCCTACTTCAAAACTTCTTTCACTACGATGTTGATATGCTTGTTGTTTCAAGTGATTTTGTGTCGTGGTCACGTTGTCCTTTAAGATTTGGAGAATTTGTTGTTGATTCTCGATGTGATGTTCCACTTCTTGAACCTTAGATTTTTCTTTTAGATAAGAAGTGATAGAAGGAGGGTGGTATCCATAAAGTGCCATAAATGGTTTCATTTTTGTTGCAGTATGAAACGAAGTGTTATACCACCATTCTGCCAAGGGTAACCATTTGAACCATTGTGTATGTTTATCAGAGACAAAGCAATGAAGGTAGCCTTCTAGACATTTGTTCACTATCTTGGTTTGTCCATCAGATTGAGGATGATAGGATGAGCTATGAGCCAATTGAGTACCCAAACAAGAAAATAATTTTGTCCAAAATGTCTA